>OZ012703.1:20864305-20966305 GCA_963942595.1 Cylloceria caligata
TATCTCTATCTATCGAGATGCCTGCAACAAATTATTGGAAACCAATCGATACGGCATCCGCATTTACTCGCTCTGTCCCATCCACATGACTAGTCCGTAATTCTTTTATTATTTTCCTCTCGAGACTCAGAGGTCTAGTACCTGCTTCAACGCTGGATGAGGTTGACTAACGAGCATCCTTTTGGAATGGAAAATAGCCACAATATGACGTCGCTACAAAATAATTATCAAGATACATGATATATTTTTTATTATTACTTTTATATCATTTTGAGTTCTTTGAATTTACATAATAAACATTAAGTTATATCTATTAGGATTTTCTGTAATATTCAACCTGATCTTTCTTTGATAAGCAAATGAGACCCCACCATGATAGTATTACTGTGAAACTTCTTTATGGCTGACTAAGCAAGACAGTGACTACTTACTCGATTGACCGTCCATCAAAAGTGTTACACGGTAGAACGCATCGCGTACATTTGACCATATGAGGGATTAACTACTTACGTCATGAAAGACTGCAGCCCCCGGCTAGTCAAACTGAAGTCGATGACCGCGTTACCAATCACCACCGTGTTGCCGGTCGAAAAGGGAGTGAAAACCGCTGCGAACTCGGCCTTAGATTTTGGACAAGTGCCAACTCGGATGATGAAGGACAGAGAGGTTTCGTGTTAAAGTGAGAAAGGGACGAGGGAAACGTCGAGTGGAGTAGAATAAAGGAGGTCAGAAAGACGAACGGAAGGGTCGACAAAGCAGTGAGAGAAATGAACGGTACGTGCGATGCAGAGGGTTCAACGGTTTTGTAGGTGTACCATATCTTGTATACGCCTGACGCCAGTCAATATACATATATAGACACACATATATGTATATAGTAGATGGCCTGAATCGTTGCTGTCGACTGGAAAGACGCATCGGCTCGTTCGCATCGACCCCTTTCCACCGTTGCTCTCGATATCTCCGCACGGCCAAATGGCTTTTGTGCTAATGGTTCTATTGATGGGCTCTCTGAGGACGCTGAAGAAATTGTCCTGGAATTGTCGAAACTTAACAGGATAGAGAAAAGAAAAGTAGAGATATCATCGATTCGAACGAATGTTTGTAGTGAACATGCCATTCATCCGTACAACAGGTTCTGTTTGTTGGAACTGCTGGATGTTGAGTAATTCTAGATAACCGGTAATGATATTCCCCCCCCCCCCACCGCCGTTATGTGAAACCGAGGCGTACAGAGAATTTGAAAAGCTTAGTATTCACAGCAAGTAAGTCAAGCAAGTTTCAAAGAATTTTCTACTGCACGAGAGTAAACGAGTCAATTTTGTGTTCTTTTTAGGTACTTACAGGACTACAAAATAATCATCGTCATGGTTTACTTAATAGAAGAGATAACATAGTTCAAGGTATTGACTGAAGGTACTTGTACTTTTACGCTTCTTCATAGATGAAGCTATGTTTTGGTGAAAAGTTTTTTCACCAAAAATAAAGTGTCCGGACGCTGTGTGGCGTGCGGTGTGCGTGCGTGCGTGCATGTGCGTGCGTGTGTGTGTGTAAAATATTTCTATCAATGATCTGACTTGTACAAATTGATTTTTTTTATTGTAAAATACTGTAATTTTTCTTCATTACTTTCTATATTTAAGGCTTTTGCATCTCGAACTAAAAGTATAATAAACTGAAACGATCCGAAACACGAATTGACATGTATATGCTGCTTATTAATTATAATTGGAGTCAATTTATGTATATACTGATAATATATATTGTAAACCAAAATAAAAATAAATATAACATTTAAAGAAACATTTCAGTTGAAATTAAAAATTGTAAAATGTTGTCTGTATGCCTGACTGTGAGTTATAAGATGAATGATTTGCCAAGAAATAAAGATGTACTACATTTCACAAACTTTGACATTTTTTGTACAATTTAAAGATTTTATTATACGCTTTTCTTATATCTTATGATAGTTTTTATTGTAACTTTAGTTTTTAGTTTTAGATTTTAGTTTATAATATATAATGTCAACATATATGAACATAAATTTCTACCAAGTACAGACAAAGATAAAACGCTCACGATGAACGTCAATATGTAAACTCTCACTGAACATCTTACATACGTTCGCTTTACATCTAAGGGAACCGCTTGATAGGAGACGAAACGTTTACGTCCATTGGATGTCGTTTACGTCCCAAATGCTGTCCCGGAATTGCAGCTACCGCGATGCTGGAATGGACGTCTAGTGGATGGACTTGTCATAACTGTCACGAAGGGACAGGAGGATTGTATCCCTGTCTATGCAGGGATACAATCTGGATATCTCATGGACATTCCATTAATATCTACAATGAATATCCAGTTGACAGTCTATGAACACCTAAGAAATATCGATTTTACGTACTCGGGTTAGGTCACTTGGTAAACGTGAAATATATGTCTATTGCACGTCCCGATTACATCCAATGGAAATATTCATGGCGGTACTATAGTTGAACATTGAATGGACGTACACTTTACATCTGCTATGAATGAATACGTCTGGTGGATCTATGGACGATTCAAGGACGTCTATTAAATGTGAGGTTCTGTGTGGGAAGTGCATGCCAAGTATTCGAACTTGAATGCGTTCAAGACAATATCATTTTCTAGATATTACGCGCTACATAATTCTATTATATTATACCAAAATTTAAATACAACAGTGTTGCTATAAAACAATGCTGGGACTACCTATGAGTACATCTCGCTATGTGGTACGACTAGAGACGAGGTCATCGGTTATAGAGGTAGTCGTAAAAAGAGCTATGAAGTACCTTGTGAAAATTCTGAAAATGCTCGAGTATAGGTATCCTCGCATATGTCTGGATCGTTACCTAAGATGCCTCAAAAGAAAATATAAATAAATATAACTGGTTCACGCGAGTCGGGGATATATTAATTAAACACGGTTCTCAACAATACATCAAAAACTTGACAGATGAATAACTGAAGAATTGTGTTCCGCCTCTACTGGAAATCATTGTACAACTGAGTTTTGGAAAATATGCTATGAAGGGCTGTCGAAAGGGCTGTCGAGTTATCGCCTAATGTGCAAAATAATGAAACAACTAATCGGGCCGAAGGTTGAAGAATATTTAAGATCTATACTTCCACTAACGTATATAAGAGTCTTCAGAGCTCGGTGCAGACTGGCCGGCAATTTTTCATGCTCAGTACGAATCAGATATATAATCTACAAGGAAGACAACACTGTGAATTATTCGTTGTGTAATTAAAATGAAAACGAAACACCGGAGCATTTCATTGTAAAATATCCTCTCTACGAGTTCTGCGGATTAAAATATTTGTCAAGTATCAAGTTCCTCGAAATATTAGTTAACAGCACAGACAAAGATTTAAAAAATCTATATTTCTTTATAACGGTTAGCGTGAAATCAAGAGTGGTTCTTCTCTCGTAATAAGACTAAATGTTTGCATCATACTCGGTGTCTAAAACAGGATAACTTATAGGCACGTTCTCCATATAATATTAATACATTAGTTAAAGCAGATATATAGTTTCATAATTGAAACATTGCTCCTGAGACATAGTACGAGTACATATTATAGATGATACAGGTATGAACTAACAGAGTACTGTTATGGTTAAGTTCAACTTAACATTTTGTCATAGGTGTACACCTTACCACATAATAAATGTGCTACTACTAACTATACCAAAATGTAAGCTGTAAAGTTGAATTAGAGCTTGGAAGTACGCCTATTAACGCGAATGGAAGTTTCGCCATAACCGAACCACAAGTATGACAATCGTATAAAAAAGTGATCTAACGTGTTGGTCCATAACGAGAAGAGTCAACGTATAGCAACGCCCTCAATTATCAGAGTAGCACCAGAGTATCCTATAGTCGAGTCGTCGAGTATCGCGATAATTATTACATAGTGCTTTAGGAAACAGGCCGCTTATATAGGCAGACAAGCTACACAATCGCAGCTCACCTCCTGTCTATTGCATACGACACTGGAGTAACAGTATTATGTACACGTACGTAAGCCACAACAGCAGTTCGCACAATACTGGTAAGTACCTAGCAGGGACCCCGTCCCATCTCTTCTAACGAGGCCTCCTCCAGTACCCTAATTCGTAGTATAGAGCTGCTCGCGCGTAAACTACTAAATGGCGAGGGCTTGTGTTACTTGTTGTTTAGTAGATGTAGGTAGTTCATTACCTCTCTCTTGAGGACCGAAGCGAGCCGACTATTATAGTGGTACCAATGAAATAATGGTAGTTCTAGTACCTATTAGTAGTGGTAGTAAGTGCTAAAGTTGTATAGGTAACAGCGTGCATCACTACGGGAACGTGCCTCAGAGCAGAACAGAGGAGGTCCGGTTAGTTCTCGACTGACCATGCTTCACGCGCGCATGTTACAGCGCTTCATATGCCGTGGTACTCTATTTCGGTATCGCCGGGGAATGCACATCACCTATCCACCAATTAGCGGTCCAGCGGCCACGGGGTTAAAGTACGATGGGCCTGGACGTACCAGCTATACTTCTAGTTCTCTAATCCAGCAATGGAGTTTAGCTGCTAGTTGAATTCGTTAGTTGTACGGTCTCGATTGATCCTTGAGAAATTCACGAATCATACCATTGAAACTTTGCATTCTCGTAATTATGGATATTTCTTGGATTCGCAGTACAGTGTGGTCGCGTGTTAAGGAAGTGGTTTCATTAACCCCGTTAAAACTCGCATAATACTAACTTACGATCAAAAAGTACCCGGAATATGTCAATAAAACGAAAACGGTTCACTTATTAATCGATATTTATTAACTCGTTTCATGCTCGAAACATCGTGCATAACGCTCTGCACCGATCCGAACGAGACACCAAGATCGGCTGCTATCTCCCTGGTGTTCACACGACGATCGTCGATCACAATTTTATAACTTTTTCGATGTTTTTATCAGTCACAGAGGTGGATGGACGACCGGAAAGAGACAAATCATCAACCACATTATGGCCCGCTTTAAACTCTTTGTACCACTCCTATGCTTGTGTTTTCGACATTGTCGAGTTCCCGTAGGCTACCGTTAACATTTTCAAACGCTTCCGCACATGATATTTTGTTAAAAACACAAAATTTTCACAAACTATCTGACACATTGCGCTTAAAAGTGACATGTAAACAACTGACAGATGTACCAATCTAGAAAAAAATGATTTTCACAATATCTCAAAGGTGGTTCGTTTAAATGAGAAATTCCGGGTACTTTTCGATCGTAAGGTATAAAGCTACGTGTAATCCTGTACAACTTGCGAAATCACTTGGGTATGTTAGCCCGCACAAAATAAATTGTATTTTGTAATTGTAAAATAAAAATGTTATATTAAAATAGAATTGCTGAAGTATTCAGAATCAGATTCCGAATACTCTGACTTATACCAAGTCTATTGAATTGGACCAATAAATATATACTCCATTGATACTTCAAAAATTTATTGTGCGGCACGTATAGCTATACGAGTAAAGTCTGGGGATCAATTGTTTGACAATTTTTAAAACCAGCAACGTATCAATTGTGCTATCATTATTTATCTGAAGTTTTTGAACTTTTAACCACATATTTCTGTCATAACCTGCAAATTGTACAATCGAAACATATCCATAGTCTCCATGTATCCATATCCAGAGTCTCAGCCCAATACGACAGACTTGATGACATAGTATATTGACTTTTAATTCTTCAACAATACTATTTCAATATTAAATATTTGACGCGGGAACCCTGTAGCATCTTACGGAGTCTCAGTATTATATTTATGACCCTGTAACTGTTTACGTATTCACAAGACATTTAGTACATTAAATATTACAGAAAGTAGTTTAACAAGATCTTGATCTCTTCAGCATAGGAGAATGCACCACTACTGGAGCAGAACTAAATGCAAAGTGTGCCCGATGCACGATTCACTGAGCGGCAAATATCTACATCTGCATTTTTCCGAAATGGAGTGAATGGGGCGAAATCGAGTAAGAAAGAGTACACGATAGAATCTAGACTTTCACCGCCTTAGATATGTGTATGAAAACCAAAAGATGTGCCGGTTTGTGTGTGTAATATAGTCGCATGTGGATTTACTTCAACGAACACCGAACAGTCACTTCCATTACGCCGAGAGTCTCCATCCGAAAAGCTCTTACGTTCCATTAACAAGGAGGATTGTCCCTCGTTCTGGTTCTGTGCCTCACGCTCTACACGATTCACTACACTGTACGAGTGAAGCTCGACTAGCCGCGAGAGACCCTCATGCAAATTTGTCGTCGCATTCGTTGTACTACAATGCAAGGTTGATGCAGGAAACAGAATGTCACTCAGTTCAGTTTCTCCTTTTCAACATCTTAATAATTACAACGGAAAGCATTTTTAGGGATTAGTTTAAAAAAAAAACGAGAATAACATCCAAACAATGTAGTGAAATGAAAACTATACTTTGAAAACAAGCGTTTTTATTTATTTACCGAGTTGAAACGATACATAACACACATATTATATGCTGCTCGAAATGGGTATTGAATCAAGGCGTTTGCAGTCCAATTATATGGTACATGTACACATACTAAAATATATGTAAAACGTAATATACATATACTAAAATATATGTACGCGTCAAATCAAATCCAACCATTTTGAGCAGAAGTGCACGCACGATATGTATATAGGGTACGATGAAGCAGTCATGATTAGCGGTTCTGAGAATGCCATTAATCCTCTATTAATGCAAAGTTGAGAGACATTTTGACATGAAAAGTGTAGGGAGAAGCGCATATCATATTGACTGAGAAGTAGGTGCAAGACGTGTTTCGCTAAGCGCCTAATACACGTGCACGTTCGATAAGTGGAAATTATTGAAACAGCATGTGTCCCGAAATCATTTCAACGATGCAGCAAAAACTGAAAAGGCTGGATTTTAGAACATTTTATTGTATATATAAACGATGAACATCGTTCAACTATCAATGCTTAATAACGGAAGATGAAGCTTTTTAAAACAACAAAAACGATTGGTATTTGATAGTAACAAAAATAAACATAAATAATAGTTCATAAGGAAAATCAAAAGAAAATAAAAGTGGGAACAATCGGTGGAGAGCGGGTGGAAGAAAGAAGACTGGAAGTTAATTGCAAACGGTCATAGTGGGGAACAGTGGAAAGAGGGGGAAGGTTGATAACACACTTCAGATCACGTGACTACAAGAATGCCGTGCGTGTGGCTATGGCTCATTTCAATGATCCTGCATTCAACAAAAAGGAGAACAGGCAGTCTGTCTTAAAAAAAATAGCATCAAACCAGTACAAAATAATAGTAATAGGCTAGCACGAAATAATAGTGCGATATCAGCACGAAATAATAATAGTATGCCAACACGAAATACTAGCAATTTATGTTCCTCGTTTCTAAAACAGAGGCAAGGGGGAAGGAGTAATACTTTCAATTACGATTTAATAACAATTACGCGAGGTTTCGCCATTCTGTAATCAAATAGCATACGAGACAGAAAAAATCACTAGTATTGGCGCCAGTCGCTGTAAGGCAGCGACATCGTTATTTTACAGACTCCCATACAATTCTCCACGCTCGACTAGCTCTGTGGCTGTTGAAGTGGATACATCAGGAGGGGGGGGGGGGGGGGGGGCAGGAATGATATTTACGAAAAACTCAGGCTGGTAATAATTACCTATGCTTTTACACATTCTATACACGGGATTACTCAATTTTTATTATGTTCCCACAACCGTGGGGGCGGGATTTTCACTGAATAATGCACGTGGGATGATTTTATAGTTTGTCTCACACGTGGTCGCTCGCCACGTGTGTGATAGTCGCCAATCACGGGACTCTGAGGAATTAATAGGCGTTTACTCACTCGTCCATTGTCCAATCACACACTCTATTAATTTCCTTCCGTCTCGCTGTCTACCTCACTCTATTGCTCTCTATACTCGCTGCGTCTGTCGTTTTTCTGCCTCTCCACCCGGCCGCTTCCGCCGGTCGGCGCTTCAGTGTTGATCACGTGGGCTGTAGCAGCATTGCGTGTAGCTGGTGAGTTGCTCGACTCGACGGCCGCCAAGTGCGGTGGTATGTCGTTTGCCATGGATAACCGTCGAGCCGGCGAGGGTCGTGGTGGTATCCACATACGTTTTTCCGTCTACCGGGAGGTGCTGGTGGATCCCACGGTTTTGACCGGAGACAGGACGTCACGACAACCACCCGAGTTGACCTTCAAAGTCAGGCGTTTGAATTACCTGATCCAGGTGCGTAGAGTGAAGGGTACAATTTCCCTTAGCGAAAGCTTTACTTCGAATTGCAGGTGGTACTCCCTCAGGAGTGGCTAGTGGGTTGAAGTCGAGGCGGAAGGACTCCACGTGACAGTATGTATGTGGGCTGTAGCGGTAGCATAGGGTCTTGCCAGTGACAACATCACAATTGTCACTTTTTACATGCATGGTATAAAGTAACAACAAAAACCTTTCCACTGCACGATGTGTACTTATTTATCGGTTGCCTGAAAGTGAAAAGCTACAAAAGTACATAGTGGATGAAAGCAATGACTATTTTGCAAATACAGATAAAATGTGTAGAAAAAACGCAAGTAATCCCTGTTATATCTATATATTTTTATACAATACTCTTGTTATTAAAGTGATAATAAACGTTATCATACATATCAGCTGTTAGTCCCTGGGAGACTTAAGGTGCTATCAATACGGTATGTTAAAAATCGCCATACGCAATTTTTCCTTCATCTGCACGGTATTATACCGAACATTTCTATGCGCATTATCGCCATACAGCGTGGTCAAAATTACTAAACGAATATACACAACCTAAATAACAATTTCTGACTCTATCACGGATGCGCCTTCAGAACACCTGTAACATTCAGTATACGTAACAACGAGTACATTTAGCATACCTAACTACTCACTAGACCAAGCCAACTACGTGGATATTTTTAACATTTTATCCATACCAGCTGTATCGGAGATGACAGTAACAGGGATAACAAACGGAGACATAGGAAGGGGGGTAGGGGGGGAAGGTTTTTGGAAAGCTCAAGCCAATCTCGATTAAAAAAAAATTTCGCTGGTAGTGCACAAGACATGTGGTGTTTCTGTTCCATCAATTGAGGAAACAACCTTATATGGTTCTGATGCCTCCTTGTTCAGGTAGTTGATAGAAGAACCCCAAAAGTGGGGCTTACACTGGCAACCACTCGAAAGTATAAAGAAATTATCGTCACCTTGGGCATAAACACTGATGAGACGAAATTTGATATCTGTATATGTCGTCAATTTGAGTAAATTTCGCAGAAAAATTATAAATTCTATAGCACTAAGCTGACGACCTTTCTTTCCTAAAAAAATATATATATTGTTACAGCTACTCATACTGCTGATTTAATTGGTAGCACCATCGTTCTAGTTCTCAGCTCAAATAAGAAGTATCACAAAAATATCAAGAAACTATGAACATAATTGCTATTGCTGGTCAATCGCATATACCTACATCCGGAGTAACCCCATAGATCCTTGTAGAATCAATTGCCTGAATGTCGGTATATATCTCAATTATCACACTGTCATTCTTATGTCATTCATCGTATACATGGGTGGTCCAAGTATTCAACAACGTATCAAGTTACTGACATCTGAACATATGCGGATAAGAGTTGAGATTAGTTTTAGTTCAACATATCGCTGGATGTTGTTAAAAAAAACACCAACTTGTAAGTTAGATAGGGTAGGTGTACCCAGCTGTTATGGCCCCGGTACCGTTTTCGCCATTCTTAGTATTTTCTGTCATTAGGTACGTTTACAAGGTTATTTAAAGAGTATACAAATTTAATATGTGCGATGTATTGTTCATAAACATACAACTTTTGTGCTCAACATTGTTGAAAAGCGTTAAAAACACCTATTGCCACAACTAGTCAAGTGATAAACTACGTAATAATTATCTCATTATGTCATTTCTCAGAGAAACTTTAGCATTCTAATTGTGAAAATATTTCATTATATCCTACTACGAATAAGCCCATGTAAGAACTTTAGACAAGCTAAAGGGTATCCACAACGATCGAGCTTCCAGTAAGCTGAAGTTTATGAAATCTACTATATTGTGTAAAAGCGGGCGACTCAGCCACTCGTAAAACTATAGTAAAACTACAGTAGACAACCCCATAATTTGATTCTCTACATTTTAATGGCAGCCTCATACTTTAAATCGTTGTCATCATTACGCTTTAAGTCTAGATAACTTCCCTTTCTGTAAGTCTTCAGTGCAAGTGAAAGGGAGATATTTAAAATGTGAGAAAACACTCGAAGCCTATCAGCGAGCCAATACAAGGATGTGCACTGTGTCCTTAGTTCTACCATAATGTACCTCACTGTACCGTAGGTCCAACGTGTAACTTGGTCCATCACAAATCGCAGCTACAATCAAGGTGTCCAGTCCAAGCAGCCTGTGCATTTACGGTGCATTAGTTTCCCTTGGACCCTCGTCCAGAGAGAGCTTGATTCATGAATAATTCATGGAACATAATAAGTTCTTAATGCGCTTTTACCCGGTGATATTGGGTGTGGAACCCGCTCGGTGCGGAGCACGCGCTGATATTCGCCCCTTAAACCTACTTGCAGTGGAAACATGGTTTAACGCATGTCAGTTCCCTTCTTTACAGTGTACGTAATCTGCTTGTACCACCAGAGTTTATAACGAGTTACAAAGTGTTCTCGTAAATTTTCTTCAACGCAATATTTATTAGTTAAGGAAGCCTGACTTTGGAAAATAATATTTTCGAAAAATCCCTGATGCATTAGGTTTTAAGGCGATGTGAAATATGTATAAGTAGGAGGGAGATAGAACCAATCGCGCTCATGGTGAACTAAGCGAGAAAGACTGCGCAAATGATTCACCTCGTTTTCAAGCGACAATCGTAACCGCAACGAAGAAGATTTTCTTGTGAAAAAACTGGCTTGTAAAAGTGTCAATGTTTCGACTTTGTAGGTCGTATGTCATGTTCTCTGAGAGCATTCATTACAGATGCCTAACAATACCTTCGGACAAAACATAAGGAGACTTCGGTTGCATCTCTTCCCTTCGTTCAAAATCTGGTTCATATATAGGGCATATGGCGTAGCGATGGGTTCTCATGTAAATTCTGCGACATACCACACACTCGCCATCTAACGCCATCTGCTCACGATTTTACGAAATCCCAAATCACGTATCTTATTAGATTATTTTATTAGTTTTAGTAACATTTCTTGATTCTGGTTCAAATAATTTGTTGATATTGTTCACAAAGTGTCATGTTATAAAACAAAATATATGAAACGAATGAAGCGTAACCCTCTTCATCTTGAAATTTCATAAGTGGAACTATACTGAACCAGTCTTCGCTGTCAAGGTTTCTGCTTTTTATCAAGACTTCGAGCTAGAATAAATGTATACAGAAAGATTGATGATGCAACAGGTTACAAATTCGAAACTGAGACACAACCTTAATTACGACATACATTTATTGGCTCCGGGAATTTAAGGGAAAAAGTAACCCATATACACAAACTATGACTTCCCTGATCAATAACTTGGTTTCCATTGAAGGTGTACATTATTATTTTTTATCGCATAATTCTTACATGATGATAAAAATCGGTAATTTGAAGTCGGCTTTCGCTAGTGCATTCCCACTACGAACGATGATCGGAAGTTATTGGAAATTAAGTTAAATTGCAATCCGAATGATTTTGTAGGAATATACGTATCTATGCAATAATGAACAGTGAAAAGCAATCTTTAAGTTGACTGTAATCTTTTTGATATTTGATGACGAAAACTTCATGTATTACAAAAGTAAGTATACAATCAGTGTCAGAAACTGCGCCTGTATCGGATTGGGAGCCATTTTTCTTAAGTGATTTTTTCCAGCGTTAGTAACATTTATCGACTTGAATCGGTCCGTTGTTACATTTTAAGAATTAAGCACGAAATTTCTTTGATGGACGATTTTTCAGCGTCCGCAGAATCCCATCTGGATCATAATAGTTTGATGTAAGAAAAAAATATTACCAATGGCACGTCGAATGTCAGCAGTATTGGTAACTTCGTAACTTTCTCATCATATTTAACACTGACATAAAGTTACAAGTATTCCTGCGATCTACCGAAGTCTTGACATTGGGGAGACGCATCAAGCAAATCGTTTTGAATATATTAGTTTCCTAACACCAGAGATAACTGGAGGGTACACAGCTCTTCGAGGGTAACGTGTGACATCTAAGTGAATAAATCATAGTAGGTGTACTTATCGTAAGTAAACTTAGTAGCTACAGACTAAACCCCTGATTGTTAAACACAGCACAAACGCAGGAGAGTTTCTTATCGCTATCTGATTGCAGAAATCGGGAAGAGATAACAGCTCTTTTACCACGCATCATTATACTTTGCCATTGAGATGTTCGAGTTTAGCTCTAGCCATGAATTTCCATTGAGCAATACAGCGCTTCTGTGTTCGTAAGTGGAACGGAGTGTAACCGAGAAATTTGAGAGAGCGCATATGTTTCTCTTGCTCCAACGGCAGTGAAAATTCAGCCCAACTCAAACTCAAACTATCTATTTTACTAAAAGTGTGACCAGTGACGGGCAATAAAATGATATGACGTGATTATAATACAAGTGACAATAAATAATATATTCGAGAGACAAATAAAATGAGGGAATATATGTAATGAGGTTTGATTTTCCGAGATGTAACGTACTATTCTCATGTTGTTTTAGTAGCGGGTAACTTCAAACAGGCCAACGAAAAATATTAATCTCAAAGATCTAGTGATAAAATGTAGTCTTTTTCGTTGAACATTATTTAAATTTATTCAATTAAATATTTTGTACCTTTTTCTTTTTAAGAATCGAGTCTGTAAAAAGTGCATAGTGTGCTATACGTAGCTCTTGGCAGCTGCATACAACGTTTCTCTTAATGTTCTGATTTATGATGAATAATTTTCTAGATAGAATTGTGTCGACACGGGGACAACACAATGGCGGCACGGAGCGGACCAGCGTGACGGTATGGCGTGTCAGTTGTCACGGTATGATTTTCTTACTGGATTATTATTAAAATCTTATATGACTGGATGCATAATGGAATGATCTCAGGATCAGAGGATAGAGTTTCGGATAAAACGCGCTGTTACCTTCGGTCAAAACATAACATTATTGTTCATTAAATTGTTGTAAATTAATTGTAATTTTTTTCGCTGTAACCGTGCATACGCGGATTTATTTTTGTGCGACCCAGTAGTGCTTATCACTGCTGGGTATGCACCTTTTGCTAAGGTCAGCAGTCCCACGCTGACCGGCGGGACGCAGAGGATCGTCGAGACGCGCTCCGCGCCGTTAATCACTCGGTACCTTTCGACGTTAATCTTGCGCGGTGCCTTCAGCACTACTTTCCTTATTGTTTCGAGCAGTTATTCTCCAGGGTTTGACCACGATGGTCGACCCTCGTAACTGTATCTATTGGTCCTTGTAATTAATTATTTCTATTATAGTAGTGCTTCTATTAGTAGTGTGTACCGATCATCGATTGGTCCTTCATGAGCGAACAATACGATATATTCAAAATTAGTATTTCTATTAGTAGTGTTTAATGATCATCGATTGATCCTTCATGAGCGAATAATACAATATCATGAAAATTCCCAATCACCCAACCGTGCTCCGATCCCTAGCAAACAGTTCGATCCGGAGACAAACAATTTATTTTTCGTTGTGTCCGCTCTTTATATATTCCAGGACGTAACACGCGCATTTTTACGCGTATCCACCGTCTTTTGAAGCCTTCTGGGAATACAGAAAAAAAGCATAAGGGATTCTCAAAGAGGCAAAAAGTTATCGTGCACTTACTCGCATACCCTTTGATAAGTACAGATGTACGTAGAAAGGTAACTTTGCGAGGTGGCATCGTTGTAAAACCGCATGTAGTTAAATAAGTGATGGTTCCGTGTTTCATCCTTTCGAATGCGTCACGTGTCACGCTTTCGAATATCACACGGCATTTTATGGGTATCATTTTATGCACTGAGTCGCTGCAGTCAACTCTACACCATAGGAGCGTTGTAGCGGTTCTTCTTCCCCGCGAAGATCTTATAGCTGGAAGGGGCGCGCCTGCACGTCAGCATCGGAAGAAGATGCACACCGAGCTTCTATACATTATTCAACGTAGATCATGACTGATATCCAGGACGTGAACATTGTACAACGCTTCTCAAACCTCCCGTAGGGTGAGGTTTACTGTAACAAAAGACGAGAAGTGTCGCGGCGTGAAGCGTGATGACGCTCCTCTACGTTCTCAAGTCAGCTCCGAGAAGAAGAATAAGATGATGAAGATATACAACTTCAACCAATCATTTGATTATACAATTTGAAGCGCGACGGATGCGTTATTTTTTTACATAAATTTCTAGTAAACAATTGGAGGATCCACTGTTGATAGTTTGCGAGCATCCGAATTTACACGAATGTGAGATGAGTTAAAATGTTTACTTCTTTTTTAATCAAACGATATTATTTTTTCCATTGAGGATGTTAAGGTAGTTACGTCAAGAGACCATGGCGAGAATACGAGTTGAAATGCATCGCGGTGCGTGGCGTAAGGAACAGGCATCGGTACACTAACGAGGAAACGAGGGCAGCGCGAGAAAGAATCATTATTAACTCAAGAGTGTTTAGTACTTTTCTGTGATTTTGATAAAAACATTAAAATTCTTGAATGAAATTTAGATCTCGCTACTTATACCATTAGCACCATATTGAAAACCTCGATTTTCACAATTTAATTTTGTTACCTGACGCTTGGTAGCCCATCTTGATCTAAAATATACCAAGAAATCAGATTTCGTAGTTTGAAATTATTTATCGACGTAACTACCTTAATGATATTCGTTTTTTTTTTCATCGATGTATGCGAGAGATTACATGGGTTGACTGTACCATTGTCAAAAGTGGCTTACATGTTATACAATATTGTTATAAAACAGCCCATACATCCTACTACATTTTGTGAAAGCCGGATGAAATCTATTCCGATACTCGACTATCAGAGACGGTGAACGGTTTTCATTTATTCGTCACCGAACGAACCGCGCAGAATACGAGTCTCCAGAAAAGTGTTTGTTCTCCAAGTTCACTCATACGTTATCCTGCGTTTAGTTTGAGGCTCATGTTTTGTCAATGATTTTATCAACAAACGCTCTATCCGTGCTCTTACCGTCTCTATCTCTTAACGTTCTTTCGAAAAGTGAACCTTTCCTCTTCTTAGTCTAGCAATGAACAAACATTGCCACTTGAACGTCGATAGGAAATAAGCTCTGAAGACGATCTCAGATTCAATCAAACTAATTGTCCTCAAATCTAGTATACGATATGATCGATACCCGATAGCGGAAATTAATAAACAAGGAACTCAAGAATCTATATTCGCGAATTCCATCAAATTGATTTTATGAAAATCATTAATCCCTCAATATATTTCAAAGTTTTTTTCAGAAACACTATTTATCTTAATGTTTATCCGACTTATCAATATAGTAATGCAATAGTACAACACGTACAATATGACCAACACGGTGATGCATTAAACATATTAAGAAATCGGAGTATTCCGCCATTTTAGTAGATGTCGGTGTGGTGCAGATTGTCGATTCATATTTCCTCCTGTGTCTTATACATGTCGTGTCACATTGCTGACTCAGTCGTTCTATAGATTAACGTTTATCTGCCAGCAGTTAGGTTACATAGCATGATACCCACAGAGCGATGCGATTCTACCAGAACCATATCCATGTAGAAAATATATATATACATTGAGGATTACATGTCTGTAGCTAGACATCTCGAAGTGACAGTTTCAAATTCACCGATCAGAGCTCTCGGTTATGCGGCGACAACCAATGAGCATTGGCGACCTCATTAGGCTGTCCACATTTACTGTATATATTTATATTACGGTGTGCCATTTTGAACGCGTTTTTACTCGGACCCTGTCTAGTTGTAGGTTCGAACATTAAAATAACTCATTCGACGTTTTGTACTCAACTCATGAAGCATCTCTTAAACTTGATTGGTAGTGATTCTATTTTTCGTAATGTTTTTTTTCCGATCGAAAAAAAACTCAGGGATTGAGAACTTTATTTTTATTCGGTACCGATACCGAGTGTTTCTTTTAACCCTTTCGCTACGGGCGGGTTCTCCGCCGCGGTACTTCCGCTGAACGAGCCGCCGCGCTAAAAATGTGCACGGTTCTCGAGTTAGATCGTCAGCGGCCGCGTTTACGCTTCACTGCAACCAGAGTTGGTTTGACGGTATTAATTGAAAAAAAAAACTGCACATACAACGCACTTTCGCAATGGATTTTTTCGTTTTGTGGTTGTACTTGTATACAACGACGAATAGTGTCTTTCAGTAAGCCGAAGTAGATTTGTTTGTCCCGATTTGTTTCAAATATTGTTGTTCGATTCTTGATAACAACTTAAAAGTTCACGAATTAATTGTAAGTGACATTTTTGCATCTTATGAAGAGCGACTGTAGTCGCCCGTAGTACGTCAGTGGCATTTTATGCAGAGCGACTATAGTCGACGGTAGTAGCGAAAGGATTTAAAGCAATAGCAAAGTATCTCAAAAATCGTTGACCAATGTCACCGCTAGGAACGTTGAGGTTACTTCAAGATCATAAAGCTAAACATGTCGTAAACATGTCATAAAAATTGTCGTAGCTTCGTTTCAAAACTTACTAAAATTGTTTGTAATATACTAAACTTGTCACTTGAAACAATACAAGCTATCATTGATGCCTCGATCGGGCAAATGTGTTCACATGATTATTATATATCGTGGAATTCTACAACTTTTGTATTAAAGATTTTTCCATCGGATAATTCATTTTTGGAATAGTTTATTATTAAGAGAAATAATCTGTATCTGTATCTAATAAGAATGGAGCTTTAACTTGCTGTATATTTTTTTTTACCTCCAAAAAATACTACGCGAAAGGGAACCATCAATTACGTCCAAGCATTTTATAATTTAAGTATAAATGTCGAATGAAGCATCACTTAGGAGTTTTTTAGATGCTTGTCTTTTGTGAGATTTATTTTTAAGTCGGAGTCACCGCATTTACAGACAGTGGGTGACGGCAGGTAGAACAAATCTGGAAACGATTCAAGCATCTGTAGAAGAATTCTTGGGAAAACTTCGAGCGTAACTTGAGTCGCTTGTCACGCAGATATTTATTGCTCAGCAACAGTGTGCTAATTTCTCAGAACAAAAACGAGCAATTGAAACAAGGAGAATGTTCAATAATGTGTGACTTTCCAGAAGATTACGCATCCGTAATTCAAGACGCTATTCACGGTGTAGATTGGAACAATGATCAAGTGACTTTATATCCATTCGTTGTCTACTGCAATGATGATGGATCAATTAAGCACAAAAATTATGTTTTATGTTCAGAGTGGATACAAAATTATGCCATCGTCGTCTATATTTTACAAAGTAATTGCCTAAGCTTCCTGAAGCGAAAAATACGAAATGTAAGTAAAATCAATTGATTCTCCGATGGAGCCAGCGCACAGTATTTTATAAAAAGGATTTTCTTATCATGTATCTTTTCGAAGGAGACTTTGATGTCAATACAAAATGTAACTTTTTTGTCACTTTGTATGGAAACGGTCCTCGTGATGGTATCAGGGAGACCGTTCAAAAATTAGCTGCGAAATGTAGTCAAGCATCTCAGGAATAAATAAATACGCCTCAAGCGTTTTTGTCATGAACACAAAATAATAATAACATAAAAATATTAGCTTCGCATGTTTTACTCACAACGGTTATAAAAAAATTGCTGAATTACAAGCTCGATTCAAAAAAATTAAGTATGTACGCAGTACACTAACATTTCATTGTATTCAGTCAATTAAAAAAAATTGATCGCTAAGATATTTTCAAAGGCAGAGAATTTGCATTTGAAGAACATTGACGGCATTTGTTTCGGAGTAAATTACCATAGGTACAACTACATGTATGCTTGCTAAAGCTTTAGCATTATAATTTAGTAGTTTTAAGATTAGTATTTAGTATAAAGTTGAATATATTATTCAGTAATAAATTCAAATCGTTTGATTTACATGTGCATACCCAACGTTATATACGTTAGCTACGTATGAGCTGTGTCACAACATAATAGTGCACACCATCACTAATGAATCAATAATAGCTGTTTGAAAAATAATTTCCATGAGAGTTCCATTTTGCAATTCAACGATCAAGGTATATGCTCATATTTTCTCAAAATTTTTAAAGAGTATTTTCCCTTGAATACTACATTAAAAATATAATTGTTTATAACAAATAGATAAATTATTTTTGCTGAATTTGATATACTAAGAACGAAAGTGCATTTCGAGTGCTTTAAAACAAGGACTCGAAACAGTCTGTAGATTAATGAAAAGCGAAATTATGATCGATTCAATATTTTTTTCCAAACTCCTCGTAACATTAAAAATTTATAAAAGATGGTTTGTGTTATGTCCTGGATTTTACACAAAGGACGCAATGACGGAATAATATATATTTATCTCCGTTTTAACAAAGAATGTCCTAGCTCCGGACCGGTGTAGTCTCACGATGGTTAGTTTAATTAAATAAATGGTTACACAGGAGATTTTAACACAAAATTAACATCACTATATATTAAAACTGTAGAAACTCGCGAACATCAAGAATCAATCAATTACGATGCCCTGGCCGTCTGATCTGTCCCTCGAAGCAGGACCAACAATATTGCTGTTACTAGGGTCGATCGTTGTGGTTAACCTCCAGGGATGAACTGATTTTAGGTTATGAGAAAGGTGGATTCGCGATCGTACAAAAATATCATCAAAAAGGTAGCGGTTCAGCTTGGGACTGCTGACCCAAGCAAAAGGTACATAACCAGCAGTGATAAGCACTACTGGGAGGTACAAAAGGACATTCACGTACGCGCGGTTGAAACAAAAATTTAACAACTACATTGCGACAATTCAATAAAAAATTCGTGCTTTGTCCGGACGAAACAGTTTGATATATTTATTTGTACGAGAGAATTTATCAAAAGAATAATGACAATTTTTAAGAATAAACTGTCCGACTGGCGTCCCGCATGACAAGTTTTTACTGATCAATCGTACAGCTTTGATATTGTGCAAAAAGACATATTACAAATCAAATTACGTAGCATTGATCCAGTTCTTCCAGGATGATGGTATTTGATGTCTCACTAATTCGATTTAAAGTTAATTTCTCCTGCTAACGGATAATTAAATTTAGCTCTTGCTAACATAAATACAAGTATCACTGAGGCACGTTTTCTGCTACAATTTCTGGTGGCAGCCCAACTCAAGCGTGTAATAATTATTCTTGCACTTTGTGCGCAGCAAACTGAGTTAAATCTCGGATCATTTAGGAATAGGAAAGATAATCGATCAAGTTTCAAATAGGAACTCCCGGAGGCAAGCTAAGTAACTTAAGCATGTAAAAGCCCGTGGCTCTTAATAAAATCGATTTACCATATTACAGTTTTTCCGGCAGGTTTGTCTTAAGACCAATCGAATATCAAAGCTCATTTTCGTATTCAAGATTCAATTTGGTTTATATATCAGGGGTACAAATTGAAAATGCGGGTTTGATAACAGATGGCGTTACTAACGCTATACGCATCAGGCAGTACTGTGACTATGTTCATGTCAAAGCTACGTCTTATAGCTTTAATTTTCAGTATGTGTCAATTTGTCGCAGTGTCAAATTCATAGTTTTTTTGAGCTCTCAATATGTCGAGTTTCGTGCCAACAAAACAGCATTTGCGGGAAGTTTTAATTTACTTCTTTAATTTGAAGAAAAGTGCTGCTGAAGCACATCGATTGGTCTCCGAGGCTTATCCGAGTCATGTTCCATCGGTTTCAACGTGCGAGAGATGGTTTGTGCGGTTTAGAAGTGGTGATTTTGACGTTGAGGACAAAGAGCGGCCGGGCCAAGTGAAAAAGTTTGAGAATGCTGAATTGGAGGCAATACTCAATGAAGACTCGTGTCAAACTCAACAAGAGCTCGCAGATTCATTGGGAGTGACATAACAAGCCATTTCCCATCGTATAAAAGCCCTCGGAATGATCCAAAAGCAAGGACATTGGGTGCCGTATGAGCTGAAGCCGAGAGACGTCGAGCGCCGTTTTTTTGCATGCGAACTGCTGCTCGAACGGCAAAAACGGAAGGGTTTTTTGCATCGCATTGTCACTGGTGATGAAAAGTGGATCCATTACGATAACCCGAAGCGCAAAAAATCATATGGTTACCCCGGCCATGCATCATCATCGACGGCCAAACCAAATATTCACGGCGCCAAGCTCATGCTCTGTATTTGGTGGGACCAGCTGGGTGTGGTGTATTATGAGCTATTGAAATCGAACGAAACCATCACAGGAGCACTATACCGAACTCAATTGATGCGTTTGAGCCGCGCACTCAAAGAAAAACGGCCACAATACGAGCAAAGACACGACAAAGTAATTTTGCAACATGACAACGCTCGGCCACATGTTGCAGCGCCGGTCAAAACATACCTACAAACGCTGAAATGGGAAGTCTTACCCCACCCGCCGTATAGCCCAGATATTGCTCCTTCCGATTACCACCTTTTCCGATCGATGACACATGGCCTAGCTGACCAGCGCTTCCATTCTTACGAAGAAGCCCAAAAATGGGTCGATGACTGGATAGCAGCCAAGCCGGCCGAATTTTTTCGCGACGGTATCCGTAAATTGCCAGAAAGATGGGAAAAAGTTGTGGCTAGCGATGGACAATACTTTGAATAATTCATTTGTTACCATTTTTTCAGAATAAACGTTCAAAAATAGAAAAAAATCCCGCATTTTCAATTTGTACTCCTGATATATTGTTTCCTTTCTGTACTTTACAGTACAAAGTGCGATAGTCACAACCCACGCCCTATTAAAATTCAAGAAAGTTCAACACAAGGTTTTGAACTATTATTCCCATCGTATTAAATCGATGATGAAATAATTATTCAAGTTTTGTAGCAATAAGAATATCTGAGGTTAACTCCATCTCATCATAAAACTCAATTTCCGTTCCAAAATATTAACTTTCCACTGCTGACCTCCATGGATTCGATATTGTAATAAGAAAACGCGATAAACAGACAGAATTGCAATCTAACGATTTTCAGATTTGTATGTATTACATATTTAATAGTTTTGTATTCGTCATTTAAAAAAAATTACATTAGTCAGAATAGTTGAAATTGTCTGAAAAGTCCAGAAAAGTACTTTGAAGTATTAACTTAAACACGAGTCCGCGCGCACGTACTATATGTGTGGGTGCAAGTGTTTGCGAGTGTGGGTCTGTGTGATTGTGGGTGTTTACACCAAGAGTTTCGAAAGTAAAGCGTTTACATTTTGGGAACATCTTAACGGATCCTACTAAAATTCTACACCCAAGTAAAGCACATATTACCTTTTATGTGTCATGATGTTCGTTACAATCGTTAAGACAGTCACAATTTTATAGGATTTAAAAATTCTTATAAAGCGATAGGCGGACCAACATTTTATGTGAACCTGAACTTTAGACCATGGACGATGAATATTGAATTTGAAAAAAACGATCAAGTGGTTCGGAAACTACGATAATTTGTAATTCATCTTTGTCATAGAAAAATAATTCCCATTACAACTCCAGAACTGCTTGAAGTATCGAATTGAAATTGAGTGAGCATATGGAGCAGTTATTGCCTGTTGATAGTAGACAATTTCATTGAAATTGATAAGATTACAGGTATATAAGGGAAACTTTAATTATTTCAATAATGCAGCAAGAAGTAAATAGACGAAGTGATTCAAACTTCAAGTTATTGAATTAGAAGTAGAAACCTAGGTAGGAAAGGCTAGGCTTTGACAATCGTACCGAGGATGGTACAGCCTTATGCTACCGATCCGTGGTAAACAGTACAGTATCTACTTTGGTACGATGGTCACCATCAGTATCCACACAGTACCGATTTCCAAAATTGAATACGAAGCTCCGATCCAGGCCTGGTACAGTATTAGTAAATGAAGCGTTGATGTCTCAATGTCTGAGCAATCTTCACAGAGGGAAAGCTTCTAGCTCCATTTATCAGCGTTGATAACGGACATACCCAGCCTTGGTAAATCAAGCATTGATACACAATTTTTAACCAAGGTTGAGTACAAACTGAATATTTATCTCTTACACAGACACAAGCCCGCACACGTGCACACGAATATATACTCACGCGCGTCTGGACACTTTTTCTAAATTTTCCAAAAGTGTCAAATCATAGTTACGCGTAGGTTATAACGACCGGTTGACTAATATATGAATACAACAAATTTTAAGTCCAGGGATAGCATGGTCGGTAAAGTATTAGGTCCATAGGTATAACGATTAGGTCGTTAGTTCGATTCCCGTCCTTGGCAGTTCTACCTGCCGCCATATAGGTAGCTCGAGTTGCCGTGGTCGATCTTTTTTTTCATTAATATTCTTTATTTGTTATTATCATATACATGGTGTATGCATTATCAGTTTATCAATAAAAATTGCATAATTCTTTTATCTTTAATGTAATACACTACAAGACAATGCTCACACAACTCTACGAATCAGTACTGATCGAGTAATCAATGTCAAAACTGGTATGAAGTTATTACTCCAATTTTCATCCAACTCTAAGTCAGTACAATCCTCCAGTGTTGTAGCAACCTTTTCCAGGGTTGGTTCGGGCTGGCTCAGCATTATTCCAGTTGTTGTTTCTTTCCTAAGTACTGCCAAGAGATTGATTGGTATTAACTTTGGCCAAAATTAATTAAATAGTCAAATCAATTAATCAAATCTATTTTATTGACCGAACATAGACGCTATTCTACATAAATGTTAAAATTTACAGAGTCGCTTGCCTAAATATTACTATGGTTAATATAATTGTCTATAAAAACAATAGAGGATTGTGAGATTAATTCTGTCACGGCCACGGTTATGTAATTGGTAACGCACGATGCTAGAATTCTGAATGTTCCCAGTTAAAACCCGGGAGCAGTGGCAGGATTTTTTTTTACAGTTACTTTGTTAAAGAATTGTTGAATCTGGTTGCTTAATCAATGTTAATTTTATTGGTTCAAGCATTTAGACCCGATGTCTATAATGATTCGCTAACGTGCAATTTAAATTAGGCTTCTCGTTCCCACCTTTAGAATCGTGATCACATATCTCGCACCCTCACTTCCGTTTCGCAAAATATCCATTCTACTGACCGAACATAGACGCTATCTATATAAATGGTAAACTTTGCACGGTCACTTGCCTACGAATTACTATGATAAAGAGGTCAAACACTTGTGACATTTTTTCTCAAAATGACTACATTTTATTTCACTCATACAACTCGCAAATAACTTCAAGTATCGAGATAAAATGAGGGAAGCAAGTGAAGCAGATATAACCCTATCATCATAGTAATGTTAATTAAATTCGACAAATTTACTAAAATGTTAGTTTAGTTAAATGTTTTTCAAAAATGTTAAAGTACGTACATACGATACGCTACTGCGTCTCTTGTTATACAAAGTGGGAGTGTTTGTATGCAAAAATAATATTAATGGCTAATTTTGAATATCTATGCAATCATGATGTCGGTATGTACATAGTCTATAAATTAATGTTATTCTACCTTTGAAGAAAAGGTGCTAAACGCATCTACGCGGAAGAAGGTAAAAACGAGAAAACTCAGAAACTATTTAAGTGCTTTGAAAACAAAGGACAAATAGAAAATACAGGAAACAAGAGATACGACGCAATATATTCATCAAGGACAAGAATGTACCAAAAGATCAATTTCTGAAAAAGGCAAGGACGTTTTCAAACAAAATAAATAATACGACTTAATTGGCACAGGTAATTGATTGAAAAAAAAAGCTAAATTACGAAACAACGAAGGTGTCTCCTGCAACGAGATACAAGAAATATAAAAAGTACAGTTTTAAAGAAATAAAATAACTTCTGGGCTTTGCATGCACAGGGAATGATAAACAGAAGAAAGCTCAAAAATGGTATTCACGACTCACTGCGAATATCGATGCAATTATGATGTCGGTACAGAGCCTATAAATTAATGTTGTTATACCTTTGAAAAGTAAGTGAATAACGATACATTTAAGATATCGATGTGTAGTCTCTAAATTTGTCGTTGGATCTCTTCAGTAAACGAATATCGATACAATTATTATGTCAGTACATACCCAGTCTATGAATGAATGTTGTCTGGAATCTTTGAAGTGTATGTGCATCCATTTACACGGTAAGGGTGAGAAATAGTGAAGAGTGCACTTGCTCCTAACTAGTGCGTGTATAACCTCCGGGTTATATACGAGTACGTGGTGCTATTGTGAGGTGAGCAGAGACCTGCCATTTGCCAAATGGTTGGCCCTACTCCACGAGAGATACACGAGTTTGTCGCGAGCTTTTACGTTTGTCGACGCGAGGAAGAGGCTAACGGGGTTTCCATTTCACGAAGCTCGTCGAGCACTTCAGCACGTCCTGCCACGTCGACAAGGAAGGGTACACGGCGACTCCGGCTACGATGAGCTTTTAGTGTATGTATAACATTCATTGTAGCTCGAACGCCCACTTTGTGTTACCATTGCTTTCATAGGTCTGTACTAAAACAGCACACCGGAGCCCTAAACGAAAACTTTTTGGTCTCGCGAAGTGTAACAATATTAATTCGAATATGCAAATGTAAACGTATCTAAATGGGAATTAAGGGATTCCACAAGAACTATGTAACAGCAGTTAGATGTCAATTCAAGTTCACTCTTTACCAAAGTGCCCTAAGTATATATTTCTTGTAATCTTAAATCACTTTAACTGATAGGACAATTGTCATCTTGTTTCACACAAAGAAAATAAAAGACTTTCATCACTGAACGAGTCTGCGAATTGAAAAATTGAAGAGAAAAGTGCTAAAAGCATCTACGCAGAAGAAGACAAGAACAAGGAAAGACTAAAGCTAGTTAACTGCGTAAAAAACAAAGGGCAAATGGCGAATGGCAAGTAAAATGGTCGAGAGATACTAAACAATATATTCATCGAGGACGAGAATGTATATAACAATTGCTCTCTAAAAAAGACAACGAGATATTTAAACATAATAGACAATAAGTATTAATCCGCACAGACAATAGGTAGAAAAAGAAAGATAAATGAATCAACAACAATCTTCTGTTCTGGAACTAGATTCAAGATATATAAAAAGCAAAGTTTTCAAGAAATGAAGTAACTTCTGAACTTTGCGTGTACAGCAGAATGATAAACAGAAGAAAGTTCATCGAAGAATTCTATTGATTTCAATACTATGAGAAGATGCGGAAACAACAAAACCTTAGAAAAGAGGACAACGCACATCCGACAATAAGAAGAAGAAAAATAACTACAAATAAACTGTCACAGTCAAAACAACGACATAGCTCTGCAAGTGAATTCAGAAATATAATACAGAATAGGAAGAATATTTTGCTTATAGTAATGAGTCGTTAGAAATAAAAATATATGTAAATCGATGTAAATTATATTTCAATGGCAAAGGCAAGAATACACAAATCTACATTCAATCCTAATTTCAATAACAATCACACGAAATTAACGTAGGGTATATAATTAAATACGATGGCATAAAGTTTGATATATCTTCTATACAGCGTGGCCGATTTATCTGAAGACATTGAAATATTTCAAAAACTACGCATCGGATCAAAAAAAGTTCTCAATAAAATTTGTTCGCCTGGAAGGGGGTCATCCAATGATACCAAAGTCAACCCCTCACCCTCACCCCGTGGGGTCGGGGTGGGGGCAACTTTGAAATCGTAAATGGGAACCCCTATTTTTTATTGCAGATTCGGATTCCCCATAAAAAAATAAGTAACTTTTATCTGAAATATTTTTTTTCGATTCGTGATAGATGGCGCTGTAATCGCAAGAAACCTGATTTTTGCGAATATCTCGAGAAATTACACATCGGATCGAAAAAAGAAAAAAGACATGTTTCATTTTTCAAAAAGCTTTTTTTGATCCGATGCGTAGTTTTCGAAATACTTCAATGTCTTCAGATAAATCGGCCACCCTGTATACGAGGTGTGCTAAAAAAAGAACGGAAATTTTCGTTTTTTGGAAAGAATTTTATTTATTCGTTCATAACAATGTTATCCCCTTCAATATAGTCCCCATTAGATATTATACACTTATGCCAGCGCTTTTTCCAATCCCCGAAACACTTCTGGAATTTGTTCTTTGGGATAGCTTTTAGCTCTCTCAGTGATGTGTTTTTAATTTCATCTATGCTTGCAAAACGCCGGCCCTCTTAAGGTTCTTTTTATTTTTGGGAACAGAAAAAAGTCACACGGAGTCATGTCTTGCGAATATGGAGGCTGGGACATCGTTACAGTGTTGCTTTTGGTAAAAAAATTACGAACAACCAATAAAGTGTGAGGAGTTGCATTATCGTGGTGCAAAAGCCATGAATTATTTCGCCACAAATCCCGGAGTTTTTTTCGGATTGCTTCCCGCGAACACATTGAACTTGTAAATAGTACTCCTTATTGATCGTTAGACCTTGTGGCAAGAGCTCATGACGTTAAAATCAAAGAACACAGTGAACATAACCTTCACATTAGACCGCACTTGTCGAGCTTTTTTTGGTCTTGGCGATCCAGAATGCCTCCACTGGGACGATGAAGCTTTAGTTTCGACGTCATATCCGTAAACCCATGTTTCATCACCTGTTATGTCACGTTTCAGTAGTTCTTCATCGTTGTCGACTCGATTTAACGATCCCTGAGCAACTTCCATTCGCTGCTGTTTTTTGTTCGACATTCAACAAATTTTGTTGCCACAGGTTTCATATCTAAAACATCAGGAAAAATGTCATGGCTTGAACGAATTGATATGCCAACAGTATCAGCTACTTCTCTGATTGTGATTCGGCGATCATTCATAATCATTTCTTTCACTTTTTTCACACTTTCATCGGTTTTACTCATAACAGACTCACCAAAAGCAATATTTAACATTTCTAATACATTGCTGCACTTTATTCCATTCTTATACCAAAATTTAATGCAAATTCTTTGATCCATTTTTTAAATCGCCGATTCTACCATAATACACGTGTCCTTTTTGACAGCTGACAATATCCAATGTGGCTAATACAATACAGCAATTTTTCTGACTAGTTTACCAACACGGCAACGAAAAAATCGCGCGAATCGGACTAATACAACACGTGAAATTACAAAATTCCCGTCATTTTTTAAATATACCTCGTATATCCAACGGATAATCCTAAAAAAAATATATCTCCTAATATATGTATGTAATATATTTTTTATATTTAACATGTGCATGAAAAGTCGTGTTTTGTATGACAGTTTCGCGGGACGAAAGTCGCCAATTTCATGCCAGTATTGAAAACATTGATTCGCCCATGCGCAATCCACAATTGCTTCACTTTCTTCTCTTGGGAGATATTCTGTTCACTGCCTGTATTGCGGAATGAAAACGATAACAGCGCCGACATCGCGAATTATATCGCGGCAAGCAGCTATGTTCAGTGCAGTTGAAGCAACAGCTGTTTGTGTTTACACCGAGATCTTGTTAAGACTATAAATAGAGGAAAAATAGAAATGAATAGGGTGAAAAGTATAACGAGAAATAGGGTACGCCGCCTGAAATACAAGAAATCGCTGCGAATTTGATTCATGAGTAGCTATATGATATGTTTCTTTATTCAACAAAAACTTACTTTTTTTTTTCATTGGGAGGTAGGGGAAAATAACATTTCTACCATGAACTGCCACAAACATATGTTTCAAGTTCAACTCTATTTTTAAGTCTTACAATTCTATATAAGGAACGAGAACTAATAAATTTATTATTAACACTAAACCTGGGTCGTTCGTGTCCGAGCAAAAATAATTTTGGTTTGTACCTGGGAAATAGGAGAAGGGCGGACGCTTCCTCCTATCGCTAAAAAAAGTTATATAGGAAAGGAAACTGACGTCCAAGTTTCAAATTTTTAGTACTTTCCAGGCAGTGGTGACGAGCGCACAAATTTCGTAGTGAACACGAACGATCCAGGCTTACAGACGACGTGTAGTAAACAGGTAAGTTAGTGAAATTTTTTTTTGTTTTATCGTGTTTTTGGAATCAGTGATTCTTCAGTATGCCTAAAAAAATTTTTGGAATTTTTTTCTTCGGTATTTTCGGAAATGAAGCAATTTTTTTGGAATTTTTTTTTTTAGTAATTTTGAAAATGAACGCCGTTATTGTAATAATAATACGACGTTATTGTATAATAAATGTAAGATACCTTTCATTGTGAAAAAATTAAAAAAAACGTTTTTTGCTAATAAAATGTGTGAATAACAATGTATCGTACATAATTTATTGCCTGTTTTCATGTCCAAAACTTAAGCATTTAGCTTTAAACAAACGAAACGAAATAATTTTTTTTTTTTAACTACACTATTCACCTTTAATTTGCAATTCGGAAAATTACGCTATCTTCATTTTTCTCTGAGATACAATTTTTTTTGTAAATTAAATTTTTTTCCCCAATTACTTCATTTTATTAACAAAAAAATTATGAAAAAATTAAATTTTCAAGAATTTTACAATTGGTACTTCAAAACGAATATTTCGAACAGTAGCATGAATTTTTTCAGAATTTTTTGAGTGCATCAAGGTGGTGAGATAATGGCCGGACGCGAGTTCCCCACGTTTACAGACGAAGTGTTAACTAAAAATTAGAAGTAGAGTTGACAGTACAAATTATATTTATGATAAAATGCTATTGAATCAATGCTTTCTATTTCAGTTGATCTCAGTGCATGACTTACTCATTATTTCTTGATGAATGATGATTTATAAGGAAGCATGTTGCAACATTTTTTTTTGTCATTTCTCATAGAAGAAGTTTTGCGGATGGTGTAAAATAATGAGAAAGCAGTGTGCAAGGTTCTACGTCGCGGGGTTATTTAAATACTTTATACCAGCTTATCAGAAATTTATAAAAGTTTGTGAAGCACGCGCTCACGCAGTTAATAAAATTTTTCGACTTTTAAGACCATTCTGAGTACGTTTTCACGATAACATTTTTTTTCTTTTACGAGATCATAAGTTTCTCTACCAGGGAGTATAAAAGTAAGAGTTTTTAAACTTTTCATTGTCGTAATTTCTATTTGCTATATCCAAAGTATTGTAGCGTAATATAAGGTCACTAGATGTAGCAGTGGCAAAGAAGCATCAAGTGCATTAAAAGGCCAATCTCCTTGGGGAAAAAGGTAAAATTTTCTACGGTAGACCTCAACGACGACGAACTATCCGGCCAAGTCGCGTGGCTCAACATAATCGTTTGGAGAGGTGTGTCCCCGCTTGTCTCGTAGCACTCTCGCTAAGATTTAGAATAAAATCACGAACTAGAGTGGCACGCGGTGCAGGTTGAAACGACCAGCAGATTGTGGTTGGTGGGAAATAGAGCTCTGAAGCACGCAGGAGTGCTTTTACCTAAGAACGAGTGGAAGGACCGAGAGGACTTTCTCGTTTTGGCGATTTGGTGTGCTACGAGGCACGCAGTCTGAGCTCTCTACCAAGGCTATTCGGGGTAACAGTGAGTACGTGAGCGGCATGTTCGGTAACTTGACCGCTACCCTCTGGCATACACACTACAGTATATACCGTTCACAGTACATAATACGGTATTCAGACATGCAAGCACACTAGTATAGTGATCGTTGATACTGATGTAACTACGGAACTATTGATCTATAAAAACATGTATCTACATCTACGGTATAGTTATCTACGTGAAAACAGACAGAAAGTACTCCTTTCGTTACTTGATACCGAAGGATCTAATTTATTATCCTTATATTGCAGTAACTGGGACCCGCTCCATATCAAAGAGAAGTAAAGTACATTATCGTTGTAATTCAATTTCTTCTTGGATGTGTATCGAGCGATAGACGAAATCAACATTTTATAAATGAATTAACGATTCACTTTCTCCTGTGATCGATGAAGATATACCGCAGAATGACAGTGAGTGTCATAGGCTAAAAAGAGTGACACGAAGAAGCGTAGTGAGAAGTAATCACGCACAGTCTTTAGGTTAATTGCATAAGTCAACCTAAACATGAATGTCGGAACATCGTGGTAACTATTGTCTGCAAATTACGTGATCGGCATGATGCAACATAGAGGAGAGTCACAAGTGAGCGTTTGACTCACTTCTGTTGGACCGAATGGTGCTACGTGTTTACACTATATACGTTGTGTATACTCTACTACCCTCGTGCCTCCACTGCGGTATGAGATTTTTATCTATTTTCTGAAAGTCTTTTGATATACATACCCGTATGAAACAATATATTTATTTCAATACATGCGGATATATATTTCGCGTGTAAATATGGGTTTTAAATATATTTTTGTTGTATTAATGATATCCGAGATATGCAACCGTTCCATATCTAATTGTGTAATTTAAAAAAACGATTAGCATTTGGGGAGAGTCGTCATCTCTGAAGCACTTAATGATAAATGCTGGAAATCGTCTAAAAACAATTTTTATTAGAACAGAGGTCCGTTCATGAAACTAATTTATGGGATTAAGTGGATCTTCTTAACCGATAAGCGACAGCAGTTTTATGAATTGATCAACCAAATGTCACAAATAAATCACCTAATTTCCTGTGTTATCAATAGAGTTGCATTATTTTAGCTACTTATTGGTTATTTTATTTATCTGAATAATTGAAAGTTTTGATCCATTAAGTTTCTTAATCGGATTTTCAAATGGGATTCACGAATGCAAGTTGAAATATGAGTATAAGTACTAAACCGTAAACAAGATGAGTTTTACTTCACCGTCAAATGTTTCATGTGTATGTAATATTTTTAGATAAAAATCAATGTTGTAGAGATAAGAAATACCGTGTAGATAATTGAGAAGAGGGTCTCTGGAGTCTGAGAGACCCCCCAGGTCCTGAATATTTTAAATAACCCAAATAAGCCTCCCTCCCTTCTATTTCGTATTATTCTAAGTTTCCAAAAGAGTTCCTTCCCCCCCCCCCCCCCGGCCTGAATTATTCTAAGTCGACCTTGAAGCCCTTGAACAGAAACACTCAACGAAACGTTCTACACATTAAGTACCTGCATTTTTTTTATTTCAACCTCCATGGGTAGTGTTTCAATTATTCACATAACTGATAAAACCAAGGCCTTTAAAACTCGTAAGGATGATCGTCCCGATAACGAGAGTTCATGGTGAACAAAAGTTTTCTTATTAAACATTTATACGATTTCACATTCCACGGTTTAGTAGCAAATATTGAATACATTCTTTTATCACGCATCGAAAGATTATCTATAATGGACACACAGTTTAAGTACATATTGTTTATATCTTAGCTGAAATTTCAATATATTGATCTTATATGGCATGTATCTATAACATGCAAGGATTTCGTAAAGATCGGGCGGTACGTGTCCTCACAATATATCATTATTCTACTTCCTATATATCTATTATCGACACTTCCCCTTATCCCCTATCTTTCAATCCCTTGTCCCCTGGGGGAGAGGGGGGAGTCCAATGGTACAAACGGCGAAAATGCGAAATTTTTATAATATCGAGAGATATGTCATATACCGATTACGGAAATGAAGATACGATGTACCTGACTTCTGAAAGTATAAACCGATCAACCTGTACAGCTAAAACTACGAAGCGATGAACCTGGACTACTAAAACTGTGAACTGACTGACGTGAATAACTAAAACTATGAAGTGATGAACCTACTCATAGATTATCGAAACTATGATGCGATGGACCTGAACTTTTGAAAGTATAAAGCAATTGACTCAGATTACCAAAAATATGAAGCGATGAACCTGGACTGCCGAAACTACGAAGCGATGAACCTGGACTACTAAAACTATGAAGCGACTGACCTGGACGCCTAAAACTATGGAGCGATGAACCTAGATTATCGAACTTATGATGCGATGTACCTGAACTCCTGAAAGTATGAAATAATTGACTTAGATTACAGAAACTAAGAAGCGATGAACCTGGACTACTCAAGCTATGAAGCGATTGACCTTAACCGCTAAACCTACGGAACAATGAATCTCAACTACAAAAACTACGAGGCTACGGAATTCGGTTACGAAAAAAAGCAGTGAACGTGGATATATACCAGGAATACCCTCGTACCTTACCTCAGGCGTTACTTAGATGCTTTATTAGCAACGTAGCTGTAGGTTCAGCCTACTGGTTTATTCACAATTTATACATTTTACGTGGAAAAATATTTTGCTTCGTGAATCGGAACTACCCGCTTATTTAAATCCTTGTATGTGTATAACAATGCACGAGCTACTATTGAAGTGACGCCCATTGTTAATGAAAAGCTCGTCTCTCATTGGCTAACTTTGAACGTTAATAGCGCGGCTAAAAAGTGTTTAAACACCGTTTTTTTAGCATGAAATACTCTATATATTCACCAAATACTTAGATGTAGTTGCATTACACCCTGTATATAATATTTTTTAGCGGATTCCGACCATCTATCGCATACATTTACCATATTTACATTATATTTTTAATATATATAAAATATTCTCTACCATATATTTAAACATATATTTCATTTGGATCATACCATACATTAAATATGTTTCGATATGTACATTAAACATATTTATAACTCTACCATTATTTTCTTTATCACGGAACAACTCTTCGGCGTTCTAAGACTGCGAGGGTAAGGATTACCGCGTTCAATCACGATCGAAAGAAGATAGCGTTACCAGACTGTCGGAGTGAGCGAGAGAGAATAATAGACTCTTACCTGGGAATACTTACCGTCAGTCTTTGGTCGCCGGACAATTGTTTCATGGTAGGGACGTCAACTGGGAGACTTGTAATATTGGAGAGTTAACTTATGATAAAATGAATCATAGAGTCATAAATGAACCTGACACAAATGAATATGTGTTTATCGCATATGTATTTTAGATTGTCGGTGCAACTTTCCGAAATATTTTAACTAGCATGCTATTCGTAAGATCGTGATCATTTAAAAAAGATATCAGAGATGTGTCCTACAAAAGTTGTTGCAGGTTTTATAAGACCAATTTTCTATTACGGTTTAATGTATGAAAATGATGAAGAGATAAATTCATGCAAAATGTAGATAATCATTCATCAACGTAATTATGCACCGCTGATGTCGTGCAGCATAGTTGACGTGTACAATTGTATATGATTACATGGTCATCCTCCGCTTATATTGCCTGCGAACAAATTGTTACTTAATGTAACCCACGTACATGTGTGCTGAAAAATGTGTATACACATGTGGTATATAGATATACGAGTCGGACATTTTACATATTGGCACTCTTGCGTAGACGGTCACCGTGTCTTTTTACGTTTGAGTGAATCTTGTTGACCGTATGAGAGAGAAAGACAGGTCGTACGAGATACCCGGCTGCCACCGCGATAGCACCGAGTCAAGGGGTTAATAAATGAGACGGCCAGACATTACGCCTGGCACAGGGGAGAATAGCGTGCTTCGTCCAGAGACAGTCAGGGCGCGAGTAGCATGTAGGGTCAGACGTGAGTGAAGCCGGGGAAGCCCCGCAATAGCATGCTTATTTAAGTCGACGTCCACCTATATAAAGCGTTATACGTAGGTACACTGCAGCACCAGCTACCATCAAGAATGGGCAGCGTTGTGACGACTGCCGTGCGTATAAAATGCAGGGCTGTAAGAATTTTCGCATCGTCTACTCCTGCACAGTTTTGATTGAGCTGAGCAACAAAAAGGTAATAAATCATTTTATTACGATATGAAAAAATGCCAACAGCAAAAAGTGCTATAGAATAATTGAATTTTTTAATTGTGAAATAATCTCCATAATTAATTTTTGTCGTGACAATACACGCGCCCTTTCATTTATCCATTGGATAACCTGATGGTAAATATGTAAGCGTATGAGACACAATGCAACAGATATGAGATATGAATAAGAAATAGTTGCATACTTGATAAAGACACCGATAACATTTTCACACTCGACTGCCCGTAGGGCAAAAAGAAGAGAGTATGCGTTGCACTTGCATGGTGCGAAAATGCTAGTTTCTATGTGTTCGATATTCTCCGAATTAGCCAAAAATGATTAACAGAACTGGATACACAGATTCTGTCCATCGTAACCTCATTTTTGTCCTAGATTATATATCTATCAAGAAACATGCTGGCGTCTGGACTCTAATTTACAAGAAAAATTATATCCGATTTATATGTTTTCTAACACAGAAGATGACGTCTCCCGACTGTAGTGACAGCAGTACTCGGAATTATTCTAATTGAAATATCAAGTTAACTAAAATAACATCGGAAATTATTTCATCCTTTTTTTTTTAAATTAAAGTCCTATTCATCATACAATTTACAGTCGGGAGTGTCACATTTTTTTTGTGAAAAAATGTATTATTCCCGAGAACCGTCCAAACAGAGTTTGAACGCACAGCTTTGTTGTTTTTTCTAGCTCAAGTAAGCTGTACTTTACCATGGAATGTAAATTATACGTAGTAAGCGAAATATCTGTGAAAGTCAGCGAAGAAAATACTGAATTTACAGATGCCTCATACGCATGTGCTATGCATTAAAGATATTAATTGAATACATCTTATCGTATATTTGATAAGCATATAATTGTACTATATATTCCCTATGTATAAAAAATATATTCAAAAATGCATTACATTAACTTTTTTAGAAAGTATATTGAATACATTGCTAAAACTTTCACTAAAAGTATGTGATCGACATACAAGAAATATATTTGATTTATATATACAGTTATATAATGTATATAATATACCATAGATATTAAATGTAAATGTGCACAATGTGCATGAAATATCAAATATGTATTTATAACTTAACATATAATGTTACGTGCGGGCGGGGTCGATTCAATTCGATCACAGACTCAAATGTCTCGTATGAAAGATGTATATATAATTTATTTAATAATCGTACCTTCTCATTTGTTGACGTCAATATTTATTTCGAGACGATTTTACATCGTCTCGCACGTAACTTTCATTGATGCTCCAATTGATGATTGGAGTGGATCGTCTGGAGAGCTTTCTTGCGTGTTTCATAATGCATATAATATTTGCATCGTCGGAATTGAGTGACAGGTGTTTGTGAGTATCATACGTGTATCAATTTATTTTGAGTATGTATGAGTGTGGATCTATTCATGATATAGAGGTCCGGGATCCCTCATGCGAAAGAAAGCGACGGTGATTGAATGCCTAAGAGCGGAAAAGTGAGGGATGAAAATAAAAATATATATATAACACCAGGAGTCAAATCATTCTTTGAGATGAGAGGGTGACCGGACATCCGACACTTTATGAACAGAGAGTGTACGCGGAATAATTCATGAGCCGCGTCTATAACGCCGACGGGAGGTTGCGTCCGGTCTTCCACTTAGCAGTCGTGGCCTTCGTTGTTGATTGGATACACAGGAGTATCATGAGTGATGATGATCAGAGTCACGTAGGCAAGTAGATGGATTCCATAACACATCTTCTATTATCTCGACTGTATGAGAGAAAACAGTCAAACAAGTTTATAAAATTTAATGAAAATTTCATGTAATGTCCAGGAACATTTTGAATTAAATTCATCTCAACGTATTAAATCAACGATGGTATTTCAATTAATATTTGTTGGTTACTTATTCAACTTGTAACTATTATTCAATGATTTTTACCTTTTTCGTTTTATGCATTTGATATTTTCCCCTCCCTTTTAATTCCTAGTCAAAAAAAACTTTGATTTCATCAAAAGATTCTTTCGAGACTTTCATGTTAACGTGTTATTCCTAAACATCCCAAAATTAGATTTTAAATAAATTATTTGCAATAAAAATCTAATAAAATTCAAATTTAATTAGATTTAGAATTTTTTGATAAAAGTATGTTCGCGCTCCAGCTCCCAAAAATGTTTATCTTGGAGCTAAATTAGTTCTTTACAAATATAGCAATGTTCAAAACCGATCAGTATTGAACGTAGGCTGAATCTATAAAGTATTTCCGATTTTATAGGATATAACATTTGTTGAAAAATTGAATTAGTCGCTCTAGCTACCGTCAATATTGATCAGGTTAATACAAATGTTCTGCAAGGACAAACTAATATTCAGCGGTGTTAAATATTTAATTTAGAGAAATTCGGTAGAAAGATTCAGATTTTATAGAAATTTAAACTTTCAGTTTTAATCATTTTTACTTACGAAACATTTGACAAACACGTCTACTATAGTAACGCTCAGGAATATTTCGTACAAAATTTGGCAAACATCAGCAGAGGCATTCCAAATATATAGAAGATCGAATTTTTATATTTACGATTTCCAAGGCTTGCAAAGATAAAAAGCCTGTACCCCGTAAATTACTAAAGTAATTGATCTAAAATTTATTATACGAGTTACACAGTAAGTTCTGGTTATAATTGTTCTTAATAAATATTAAAGCAATGAGATTTTAGAATACTTTGAATGTTTTTTATTTCTCAACCATAAAAATTTCATTAAACTTCAGCTTTTACCATTGTTTACACCTTTCACAAAGCTTCTTCTATGAGAAAACCAAAATGTATAAGCATACTTACTTATCGCGGTGGCTTTGTGAAAGATAGAAAATAATGAGGAAGCAATTTGCGAGGTTCCGCTTTGTATGCATTTTTTATCTCGCCCCTATTTTGTTTCTCAAGTCCTCCCTAGAGTGTTGTCTGCAGCCACTCTTCCTAGTCCCATACCTCGCACAGAAAGTTATATATTAAAATAAAAAGTGGAAGTGAATGTAAGAAAAACAAAGATCATGAGATTGAGAAGAAGGAGAGATATACAATAAAGTGGATTTGAGATGGGGAGGAAAAAGGATATAGGAGGTGAAGAAATTCAAGTATTCAGTGTACGTTTTCGAATGGAACGAAGGGCCGGAAGCCCTCGTAAAGGACAGAGTAAGAAAAACAGGAGCGATAATGGGAAAAGTGTGGAGCAGGAAACTGAAGTTTGCGAAGGATTTTAACAGAAGGATGTAGGTGCTTGTCACGTTAATCTGGACGGTGATAGGGAAATGGTGCTGGTGCATGGGAATGCAAAAAGGAGAAAACGGATAGAAAAATTGGAGGAAAAATACGAAAGGTAGACGTTAGGGCTAGACTGCAGAAAACCGGAGTGTATGATAAGGATGGAGATGAAGAGCAAGGGCAGTGAGAAGTGCACGGTAGTTTGAGGTGAAGCAGAGAAAGGAAGGAAGAAGCAAACTGGTTAGAATGTGTTGGCAGAAAGTTGGAGAGAGAGATTGGAGAGAAGAAGGGGGATAAAATAGGAGAGAGACAGAAGAGTGTGTGTGGAAAGATGAAAAAGCGAAGTCAGACGAAAAGGAGAAAGAGGATAGTACGAGGTACGGGAAAAGTAAGACAGGAACATGCAGAAGTGGGAGAGTGAGGGGATAAGGAATTCCTGATATAACAGGTAGCACAGAGAGGTAGTAACGGAAGAAGTTTCGATGTACGTGAATGAAGGATGCAAGGTGAGTGAGGAAGAGATAGATAAGGGGGGAGAGAGAGAGAGAGAGAGAGAGAGAGAGAGAGAGAGAGAGAGAGAGAGAGAGAGAGAGAGAGAGAGAGAGAGAATGAAACGATAGTCGGAAGGAGAGAGGTGTGCAAATAAATGTAAAGAAGCGAAATATAAATATAGAGATAGGGAGTATAGAATACGAGAGAATTGACTAAATAATTAATGTAAGAATAGAAGGTCGTCCGGGGCTTGAAAAAGGCGAAATGCGAGACGCGCGACCACGGTGAATGTAGGGATAAGTTAAGAGATGTCCAGCGCAGTAGAAATTAGAAATGGAATTTCGTACGGAATACAACTGTTTCCAGCATGTATTTTAAAAAAACCATACAATATTATGAAATGTAATACACGTCAAAGTAATACAGTCATTTATAGTATGACCATGATATAATTATTTTAATGGCTCGTCGATAATTCTGTAATTTCTCACACATAAATTGGTATTTTGATCTCGCTTCATCACATCTCCATTAATAAAAACAGTTATAATGAACGTAGGAAGCATTTTTGTTTATAGCGTTTTGCATACTTTTGTTCTATCATTAATGTTCTTATCACACTGGAAGTGATGGTAGCGGAACAACGCTCCGTTGACTTCTTAGTTATAATGTAATGAATCTTACGAACTTTATAAGACTAACCAACCTAGTGAATCTAACGATATAAATAAACTGAGTTCATATCTTCCCATATGCGATTTTTATCTGTTATCCAAGCTTGAAACAAAATATATGTTCCGTAAGTCTGCTGTGCACTCTGATTGTAAAATGTCATTCTCACTCTCTTCAACGTTACCCGGTTGACAAGGACGAACGATACTTTAGAGGATTTAACAGGGTTACAAAACATACCTAACGAGTGGCAGTGCAAACTCCTTCAGCAGCTTTGAGTTTAAATTGGAATTCAAGGTATGACAACTGACATGTCTTTAATACGTAGTAGGGAACTCTTAAAATGCATTTCTGGCGTTACAGTTTCGAATAGACCTTGACAGGAAGGTCGGAATATCGTGCTGTCCCATCGCTGCAATTCCATTTCGTTAATGTTTTTTCTAAAGTTGCTCTATTTTTGAATATGGTAGAACGTTCTCGGTACGTTTTCACGGTAACCTTACGGTCCTTTTAATTTACAGCTCCCTTCATACAATCGAACATTTTGTCCACACATTGCAAATTGCACGCTATGCAATCCACCATGTATTGAGGCGCTATTACTGTAGTGGATGCACCTTAATATTGCTGCTGAGGTTTTACTCAGATTGTGAGTGGCCATGACTAGTAAACTCCATGACCAGTAAACTACTCAACCGAATCAGCTCAAACTTTAGTTCTGGATACAGTACTATTCAATCTTCCTTTGATATAAATTTTAGAAGAATCGGTTGCTGACTTGAAGGAATAGCTTGGAGGAAAGAGATTTGACTCCAACGATGAAATCATCGCTCAAACAAACGATGGGATCTAAAAATTGGAAAAACGTTGGACGAAGGGTATTGAGCTCAAAGGAGACTATGTTGAGAAATAAGAAGTTTTTTTTACCGAAAAAATTATCTTTCATTCAAAAAGTCACTGAGTAATTGATCCACCCTCGTATCGAGCTGAAGTTCGGAATGAAACTTGAACAATGCAATGCGAATTTTGGTATTGAACTAGGCCAAAATCGAGAAAATAATTCAGATATGATATTTTATCAATTTTATTATAATATCATATTTTTGCATTTTTTTTTGAATATGCTATAACTCCAAAGTCGTTCACGTATTTGATTTGAAATTTTATATGCAACTTGAACAGAAACATGTACCAAAGACTCAATATTTTATAGATGTTGGTATTTTGGGGATTTGTTTCTAAATTCTATAATTTCTAAGTCTCCCAATATCCCCCAAGATATCCAGCAAGATTATTCTAAGTGCTCGAACGATCTCTTCCTTTGGTCCGGATGGTCCTAAACCTCCACCTTCTAATGGAATTCCTCAGGCCCTGATTATTATAAATCCTCTAAGAACCCTTACCCCAAAGATCGGATTATTCTGAGTCTTCGTAATGTTCTATGTTCAAGCCTGGATGAGTTTGAATTTATTGAGTCTCTGTTCCGTATCTAGAATTAAGAATTAAGAAAACTAGGATCAAGTGACACTTCTAAATCCAGACTATTCTAAGTTCTCCTTAAGGCCCCTAAACACAGACTATCACAGACCCTTGATGGAACAATCTAAGCCCTTCAGGTCCTGATTATTCTAAGCCTCTTTAGAGCCTCTCCCCCCACTTCACCGAGGGACAGGGGGTTTGATGACAGTATCAGAGGGAGATGTTAGTGATAGTGAGAAAGGTTAATGATGGATTGCACGAGCGCTCGAGCTCTACGAAATCCTATTGTATGTATAATTTTAACCTGTGTGAGATTTCATATGTACGGACTAAATTTGTCTGAACGACTTAATAAAGCAGTTCGGTAGTAGAATTTATAACCCGAAAAACCTGAATTATATTAGCAACAATCCGAAAAAAAAACGGAACATCTGTATTGGGATTGAAAGCTGGGACTTTCCGGTTGCCGGTCAACTCTTACGACCACTAAGCTCGGCCAGGCCGCTTTTACCACATGTAATCCGTACAGTTATAACAATAATGTAGCGGAAAAGCTAAATATCACATTTTATGACACAGCAGCATTGCAAGCATTACAACCCTGCTCGGTTATTATCAATCCCGGTAAACAGAGGATTTGGTTTACAATTTTTAAACAACGAATAGCCATTCTTGCGAGACACCTCTTAATGTCCCAGCCTGCGCATATATCTTTCACCTCAACACAAGTTTCAGAGTGACATTCTACCAAGCGTTAAATATGGAACGTAAAACAGAAGATTTTCAGCAATTTTTTTTAAAGAACGTTCAGGAAAGTTGGCAGCCGAAAATACAGAAAAGATAACTTATCCGCAGTGCTTTAACACTTTGTAATTCAAACACTATTCGATCCAAACCGAAAGTGCCTTAGATCTGTTATAATAGCACAGATAAGAAAACTGAAAAAGGATTAAACATTAGTCGACTCAGTCATCTGTGATACTTGTTGATTAAACATTTTAAAACTGACTTCGATCACAATCAACAACGAAGTTTTAACTACAACTAAACAGAAAGCTATCGCTTACTCTGTAAGTTTGCTGTCTCTGACAAATTATAATGCTATAGAGGAATCATCTTTAATTTCAAGTATTGACAATATTCGATTTCTTGACGAAAGATTAGAGTACTACTCAATTTTAAGGAAGCTTACAACGAATTTAAGCAACAATTTTCAAATAAAAAGCATTGCAGCTTCGGTAAAATTTCCGAAGACAAAGAAGAAATTGTGTATACCCGAAGCAAGCTGTAACATTATAATTTCCATTTCAATTCTCATCTATGATTTATAATATTTTCACTAGAAAATGAAAAAAATTTTGTATTTCTTTCACGTTTATTGGAACGGGAAATATTTTCTGAAGACACCCCAGCCGAAAATTATCTTTCGTCGATCCAGTTCACGTACTCTTTCCCGTTTATCTGCGACAAGTTTGTTGTTAGACTTCGTTCTATGCAGACGTCAATGTGAATATTATGATGAAAACGAGGCAAACTGGCGCCCCTCGGTGCAGGGGTGCAAACCTGTGGGCGTTTGACGACAGCCGCGAGGGCTTACCTACAGTGAACCGGAACGCTTAGGTTCGTTCGTGATGAGACACGTGCGATATATATATATACATATCTACTAAATATATCATTTTTTTTACTATGTGCATTGTAAGAAGTAAATCGATATCGACGCCCCTGCCAGCTCCGATTGCTCGCGCGGGATTTAGAATATCACATCGATTTGCGCATGCTCAAAGAATCACGATGCCGAGGTGACTCATATCGTACGGGCCTCATCCTCTTTCTCTCTGGGGACGTCAAGTGAGAAGGACGCTTCCACATTCAGCAACAAGAACCATCATATCTAATTTCGTGGACCGGCTAGGCCAGCCAACTCACGCAAATCTCTCATTTTCCACGTGGTCGGGAAATCAACGAGCCCCAGAGTCGAAAGGAAAGAGCCCACAATCAATCGACACCGATCTCCGAGTTCAAAGATAAGTTAAATCTTTCTGCGAGATAAATTTTCATTGTATTTCAAAAAGACGAAGGCAAGCGAGCTATAACTAATGTGAGGAAAAAATGACGAAAGAGTGAATCAAAACTTGAAATAGACTGTTATAAAAAAAAATAAATAGAAAGGAAGAAAACCTTCTAAATAATGTATGTGTTTTTATTTTAACTTGATATGTATATATATTTGTGTGTAATAAAATGAAAATAAGTTACAGCATATATATATGTATGTATATGACAATCGTATCGGCAAATCGTTTGGCGGACTGCACCCCGGTTCTTCGGTTTTAATAAAGGAGCAACTGGGGCGAGCATACCGACCTGGACTTTTCGCATTCGTAGCCTGAAGCATACCCAGTGAGAACAACGGCAGCGACGGCGGCGACGACGACGATGATGACAACAACGGAGGCCGAGGCGATCGTTATGCCAGTCGCCGGAAGAAAGCGAAAAGCGGAAGAGACTAAATGGCTTGATATCGAGAACCCGATGAAATGGATAGGGACGATAAAATCGGTTCCCTTCTTGTGTATATACGGATTTTGGGGTGAATGCGAGAATTCCGATCAATAGAATAGAGACGTGGAAACTTGGAAATTTTGCCCGGTTAGACACACATACACATACATATATACACATATCGAGATTATAATGGGGATGCCATATGCAAGTACGTTACTATAAAGCAGGCTCGTTTCTGAGCGTCTCTTCTCTCAGACCGATTCAAACAAATGGAAAATGATACAAAGGCGTCTCGAAAGATAATAGCGTTTGTAGAAAATTTTATCTGTGAGAGAAATTCCTATGATCATTCGGTGTTTGACCTGTGCAATTGTTCCATTATCTAAAATGAAAGCAATTTTTCTCTTACGAGTACATTGTATTTAAAAAAAACCCTAGCGTGTTGCCACTTCTAGATTTGATTTAAAAAAAAAAAGTTAATACGTTTTTTTTGTATTGTATATTTCGTATATGACGAGAAAGTAAAATATTTGCCGTATACGACATATCCATTACGGATACTACAATGAAATGGTTCAAAACTTTGAATACTTTTGTCATTCAGTAAATTCTATTGAGGTCTGATCGAGTTGAGTTAAAGTTTATTGTTCATGTAGTTATTTTTATGGTAACCGTAATGACCTTTAATTGGTTTTACTGTAAAAATAATTTATGCAGCTATAATAATAGTCGAATGAAGTAGAAATAAATAGTCGTCACTTTATATTTGTCAGTAAATTTCAGTAAATGAAGTGAGGAATTGAAAAATATATTCGAAAGTGACAAATTTTCACCTGGGCTTTCGTATAATTGTCGATTCTTCTAAAATAAATCTCATAGCAATAAGTATGTCTATATGTGCTTGCATGTTTGATATTCACCGGCAATGAAATACGAAACGGAGTCAATTGCCGTGTAGCTGTTTAGTAAAATAGAGATTGCTACTAAATCTTCCTCAACCCTTTCGTTTTCTCTATTTAACCTGATTCTCGCGTTCTTCTTCTTCTTCGAATCGTACTTGTGCTCCCAATAAAGTCTCCTGCTTTTCTTAGTTCCCTACAGCATAGGGATGAAGTAATAGGTGAATTAGTCGCTTCTTGTTCGCGAAATCCCAACCAAGCCTTTTTCCCTTACATCACTTTCTCGTCCTCCGTTGTCTACGACCTTACAGTCGTCGCCCTCTTCTTCGTGCTTTTACTCACACGTTTTTTCGACCTCTGCTTCCCTCAATCTCGCACTCTTTTTCGGCCTTTCAGATCCGTTCTTTTTATCCTCTTAATCTCTGTTCTATAGCTCTACAATCCCAGGTCGCCCGGAGATTCTGAACTGCTGGCTGTCGTCGTCCCCGAGATTCTCTGTCTCCCATTCCCTCGCTCACGTTTTCAATTGAAGACAGCCGCCCACCACCAGAGTCGCAAGGCTAGAGAGAAAGAAGACCATCATTGAGGATATAGCTGGTATCAGAATGCCTGGGTTGGAGATCTCTCGCGCTTAAGTAACGGATTAAGGATTCACCGAAGCGAGCAACTTGATCGGCAATCTCGTATTCCTGACTCGAAAGTTTTCACTGAATTACGAGTTGGACGCCCTGCAGCTACTTCGTCCCGTTACCTCATCTGCTCACGCCCTTACCGGTGCAATCGTTTATGCGTAACTCACCGAACCTTCAGGACATTGACTATTCATATTCGTCTCAACTGTCTGAGAGAAAGAACGTTATTTCCCTTGCAATGAAACGATCCCCACTCTACTAAAGAAAAGTAATTTAGTTTTTGTATTGCCTCGACTGTCGTTCTTCGCATTTGTACTTTCCACAGCTTCTCATCCACACGGAACTTTCTTCCATAGCATTTTGCAATAATTCTAATTAAACGAGCACCAGGAAATTATTTAAACTAACGATACTGTGCGTTGCTTCATTTAACGATTGACTGTACATCGCTATACGATTTAAAACTCTTTATCGGCCGATTGCAATATTCAGTAGCAAACAATAGAAAGATCTTGTGTCTTACGTAATATTCATGGAACACCGGATTTCACGGGTTAACGGCTAAGTAATTGCGGATCCAGGCCTTCCAGTTCGTCGAGAAAAACAATATTGGGGATTTATGTCGAGGCCTTCAGAGTTGTCCTTACAAAAGTTTCAAGTCAGCTCCATCGCTCGATCTATAGACTTCTATAAGGTATCGGTCGGCAATTTTTTAGTTTGCTGGATTACAGCTCGTTAGAGAACAGTCGAAAGAATTTATAAAGCTGACGGAACCGGCTGTACGATTGTACCGAAGTTCCAGTCGAAAATCGTTGGTACGAAAAGAAGAAAGTGAGTTTAACATCAGCAGAAAGATGCTAAGATGCGACAGTCGAACTTTGCTTTTCTGCATCCGGCTCATACGTGCCATCGATGTTTATCTTCCCGAGAGAAAAGATGTTCGATTCGTGGCTGAATGGTACCACCTCCCTCCGCCTTCCAACAGTTGAGAAGAGTACCATTCGACTAAGCAGACGGAAACTGACATTTTTTTCAAATCCCTTCAGCGATTCGTGAATATTTCTCAAGCAACGACAGAATAACCATCATTGCTGTACTTAGGCACGACACACACGAAATATATTGAAGTGATAGGCTATATACGCTATAATGGGATTATTTTGATCTATTTTAGGACCATTGCACCCATCAGCGGTAACAAGGCAACGAGGAAGGAAGAAATTGCAGACAGGACGAAGCAACTATCTAGGATACTCCTTGCATCTTTTTGTTTTGTGTTGTACACTGAATCAACTCGCCTGCTCCTATTTCGCGCAATTAGTTCAAGAAACTTTGATCTTATACCGAAAACCCCACATCCACTCAGTTTATTCGAAGTATAAAGCCTAGACATTATTATACACACGAAATAGCATACATCAGCAAATTTCGAAACTTTATGTTGGCTAGGTGAAAGCATTCTACCAGTTTGTGAGGGTAACCTGAGCTCGAATTGAGGTGTAATATCCTACCAATACAAAGGATGTATCTACTAAAGCAGACAGAGCAACTCTAGCAGTACATTGCCCTTAAAAACACACACATATATATATAGGAATTGTAACTCGCTATAGAATGCAGTAAGCGAAGACGAGTATCTATTGTATGTAATTCCCGTAGGTACAACTTATACGGTGAACCTCCAGCAAAGGATCATATAAATGTACATTTTCTTAGAAGCTATATCCATCTTATTTTAAACATTATTTCACCCTCGATAGAACATCTACCCCTGAAGAACCTTGCTCCCCATTGTACTTATTTTACACTTGCCCTTTTATCTATAGGCTCTGAAAATGTTAGATATATATACATTGGATCAGTCGCCTCCGTAGGGATTTTCCTGTTCACACTATCTTATACGTATTTCGTACTCTGTGTCTGAATAAGATAAAAGGTTAAAATCGTCATAACTGTTGTGTTCCAAACGCGCTTTTCTTTCTCCGAGAGATCGGTTTGGTGAAATCGCATATCTTTAAGGAGATTGGAGCGATCCAGTTGAATCAATTGACAGTATAGCTTTTTTTTTAACCTTTTAAACAATATGTATTTGATAAGATTTTCTTACCAAAGCGCTCTTCATTTATAAAATATACGCTAAAAGTCCAAAATGATGTATTTTTATATTGCAATTAGCTAAACACAAAACGCTTTTTTCCAGCGAAATTTTTGCAGCGAATGATAACCGTCGATGAAACTTGGGTACACCACCGTACGCCTGAGACCAAACAACAGTCAATTCAATGGATTGCGGTGGGGAAACCAACTCCGAAGAAGGTAAAGGTCGTTCTCTCTGCAGGAAAGTGATGACAACAGTTTTTTGAGATAGCCGTGGAATAATTCTTATCGATTACCTTGCAAAGGTGAAACAATCAACGGACAGTACTACGCTGCATTCCTAGATAAATTGAAGGCCACAATTAAAAAAAAACGTCCGCAATTGGCCAAGAAAAAATCCAGTTTCACCAGGATAACGGTCGGGTTCACAGGTGCATGGTCGCAATGTCAAAATTGAACGAATTGAAGTTTGAATTACTTCCGCACCCACTCTAATCGCCAGATTTAGCTCCAAGCGACTTTTTCCTGTTTCCTAATTTGAAAAAATTTCTCGGGGGAAAAAAATATAACTCAAATGCTGAGGTGGAAAATGCTGTGATCCAGTATTTTTCAGGTTTAGACAATCAATTTTGTTTCTGACAAAACAACAATTAAACATTTCCAGTAGCACTATGCAACGAATTTTGGTAAAAGATCTGGGACCATGCGCAGCGCCGTGAATTCAATCAACAATCAAATTAATGCGGATTGTTGACCACGATGCCGAATGGAAGTTCCTGGATTCTCGGCGACAGATTCCGTTACTGTGGCTATATTTTCGAGTGACCGACAAGGACGACGACGAACAATGATCTTCTGATCCATCAGCGTAAATTTGGTCTCAATTTTTGTAATTAAACACCTCACTGTCGATTCATTTGGCGCATTATTGCGACCAAAAACTTGACGTAATTGGCGAACTGTTTTCGCAAAACTTTCACCATTTTTGTAATATGTTTTTACAATAATTGAACGTTGTTGGTTTGAATACTTCTCCATATTCTTAAAACGCGTGGTCTGTACGTGACAAATGTAAAAAAAAATCACCGTACAACTCGTATTAACAAAATGGCGTTAAATTTAAATCCGGCGCTCTTGCTGGGACACCCTTTATAAATGAAGATACGCTGTATCGTTTCTAGCAGTTACCTACCAACTTAACGAAACGTGAGGGTAAGACACTTTACTCGAAGCTAAGTAATAACTATTGTATCATGAGTTAATACCCTAAACTATCACCATATTAATAAAAGTTCACAAAGTTGAACTGGGGTGAAATCGCCAGTGAATGAACGAAGGCTTTTTTTATGGCTCATGAGAATTATTGATCGTTCAGATAAAATTTTACAATTAAATTCGTCCATTTTTTTGCCAATTGGCACGCTCGGTTTGCCATCGAAAACTTCAATCAAAAGTGTAGCTTAGATTGGCCCGTTTATTTATTGATGTTATCGGATTTTTTTAATGGAAATGTTATCTTTTATTTACTTGGTAATGAAAATACGATTTTTTGAAAGTTATTTCACATATTTCGTTATACAGGTTATTGGAAAAAATCGTCGGAACTCGTGTTAAACCCTTTCTTTTCAAAACGTATGATAAATAAGTGGTAACGCTTACATGTTTATTCACTGGTGACTTAACTCTACTATGTTGTAAACTTTCTAAATGTATTTTACATCTTTTCGCAAAGATGTTCTTAATCGTCTATGTACAATTGTCAAATGATTTTTGCATTGATCATGGAGTTTTTAGAAGAGATTTAAAGAGAATCGAAGAATAAATCGTTTAAAAATTCCATTTTCCGGATTTTTGGAAGCTATTAACGCGAAACAAATTTTTTTTGAATAGTCAAATATTTTTATCTTGTTTCTTTGCGATGTCCTATATAGTATCCCAATGACGGATTTATTTTGCCTGAACTGCTCTGTATAAGCATCATAGCTATACGTAGGCGTACAGAGGTAAAAAAATATTCTTACTATGGTGAGGAAACCGTATCCTGATATTCCCAGGAGGTTGTAACGATTTATCGAATGTTCGGAGGCACGAAAGACTCTGAAAGTTTGATGTCTCTGTCACAATTTTACGAGACGTGATATTTATTTATACTTATACATGCACAATTCTACAGGGTTATGGAAATTTCACGGAGTGCACGTACATATACATATGTACCTTGAGATGCCCGAAAAAGAGTAAAAATTTGTGGATCTGTACTTCTGATTGAGTCACACACAGCTTATCTCGTGGAACTCTGGATATGTCGATATTCCAAGCTTTTGAAATGTGTGTGGGTTTCGTCGTAGATGATGAGAAAACTCTTAAATACTTGAGGTTTCCGGTTACAAAAAAAAAGAGAAAGCGCTAAAAAAATGGGTAAAAGCAAAAATGCAGATTTTTCTCATAGTCTTTGCATTCGTACTCGCCGAACCTATATCCAGCGTGACTTTCTATCTTCGTATTGGCGTTCTATATACAGGATGTCGATTTGCGTCATAAATTTTATCCTAACAGTTATGCTGGATCGGTAGAAAATATTATTAGGAGTAAGATAAGCGTGCGGTGGCATGATGAGTTGGGTTCTCTATTTCGCGACTCGGTACGTCGGTGAGGGTTAAAGTCGATTCTCGTAGGGAAATGACGTAGAATCGAATCCCCAACACGAACTGCTAGTTAATTTATTCGATCTGATGCGACGTGGCGGGAAAGAGCGCAGTGCAGAAAAGGAAAGCTTTCCTGAAATTCTATGAATATCAAGACGCTGCATGGAACTCGAGAAAGAATGAATGAGAGGGAGAGAGATAAAGAGAAAGAACTGAAGAATGGCGTGCCGCTATGATGAATTTTTGTTTTATTACTTACTTTCTTGGCGTGGATACTGCGTTGATGAGTTGCAGGAAGTTCCTCTTATCTTTCGCAAAAGGTGTTGAAAAAGAGAGCATCAATTCGAGGCAAATCGTATTGTTCCATTCATATTCTCATTGATTAACTTATAAATTATATTTCAGGGAAGTTGATACGCGGGGTTGTTGAAATATAAGAATTTTTGTTTGTTTTAATTACAATGCCGCACCAATTATGTTGAGTTAAACGCAAGCTTTCAAATATAACTAACGGAGTAAAAGCTAATACTCTCGGAAGGAAACTTGGTTGAGCGCCCAAAAATCATGAATTATTTTATTATCATCGTTTTACACGCGAATATTTAAAACTGGACATTTTCATAAACACAGCTCAGTGTCCCAGAGCTAGTGTTAACAGAATTACTACGTTATCGATGATCTTCGGCAAGCAGATCGAATCTCTACATTTTTACCGACTCCGATTGCTTCACCGATTCATTTGAAATTGATAAAGCCACCAGACTCTACGATTATTAATTAAAAAATGAATTGTGAAAATATTCCGCCACAACTTGGATTTAAATGATTATATCTCGAAAAGAGCTCGTGCAAATTTGCTGAAACTTCGAAGGCAGATTGGGCCTTGAACCGCATTACGTTGCCGCAATTTTTGTTCAGATCGCTAACGGGTGTCTTATTTTATCGTAGTCTTAAATTTTTAAAATAATATGTCTGCGACAGCTCTAACTTTCGTAAATGATCAGCTATCGAGTTGAAACTTTCTGCAAAAATTGACAAAGGGACAAGAATATTTGGTATTGAGTTTAGCAATAATCGATAAAGAGGGTCTGACCTTAAACTTAGACCTAACGCCATCCCTTTAAACCGAATGCAGCTGACCGGTCATATTTATATTTGTTTATACTGTTATGATTGGCTAAGCCGACGCTAAACAATATCGTCTGTTATCATAATTAATCAATAATTCCGTCTAAATGTTTCCATAGACTTTGTCCCGTGTACAACACTACGTGCTATTTACAAGAAAATGTGTACAGAACATATACCACACGCATCTCTAAAGCGAATTACGTATGCGCGTAAGCGAACCAATTCGGATCCTCTTGAGCGATCGAGCTTGTGTCCTGTGGCTTTTACACACGACTCTCATGTACCTGGTTTGAATTTCAAAGCAACCGCGTATTAAACGAGAATGTGTTGACTGCTGTCGAGTCAAATCACGGTCGGTTGAGTAAAGATATATCACTTCCATGCATCCCTGTCGGCCTTTACCATAGAATCTGTAAAGTTGCAGCGAGCAAATAGGGTTACTTTGTCTGGTAAGCATCACATCGTCAAAATGTTAAAGGCATATCAACAAAAGTTGAAGAGATTTGTTCATTGGAAGCCGCAATTGTACAACATTTTTTAACGAAAAACGGGTAAGAGGCTTTCCTTTCTACTAATGGAGGAATCTGCTAAAATGGATGTCTACTCAAGTTGGGCATCATGACAATGATTCTTCTAAATCATTGTTACCAGCACGAATACAGGGGCTACGAAAAGGCTTGTCACATCGTTTATATTAGTATTATTATATTATTATAAGGTTTCTATTTTATATTGCATTGTGATGTATCGTTTGTTAGGTAAGATATCGTTTGTTATGTTACCCGTGTACGATCTGAAGTGTTCGCATAGGAAATAGCGATCGCAACATTCAAAACCAAACAGTAGAACGAGTAAGAGGCTTCATTTATCTATATATCGAACTTCCAGATTTCATTACATGTATTTCTTCCAAAGGAAAATGTTAAATCATTTATGGGAACAGGCAAAACATGAAACGCGCGTAACTATTACAATAATCCAAAAAAATCTTCTAAACTCCTGACTGCAAAAAACTATAGTAAGCAGGACTTTAAGTTTTATAAGTTTTCGTATGAAAATAAATCTAAAAAGAGTGAAATAACTTTCTATGTCAATTTAATTAACTTCATATTGGAATTATAATAATTTATTGACCGCTGTCACTACATAGGGAGACGTCTTCTTCTGCGTTAGTTAACGTACATATCGTATAAAATTTTTCTTTTAAATTAAGATAGTTGCAATGTTCAGGAGATGTCTCCCGACTGTAGTGATAGCGGTAAATAAATTATTGTAATTTAAATATGAAGTTAATTAAAATAACATTAAAACTTATTTCATTCTTTTTAGATTTATTTTCATATGAAAACTTTTTAAAGCCAAAGTCCTGTTTTTTATAGTTTTTTGCAGTCGGGAGGTTTTTAATTTTTTAATTTCATTTTTATAATAGCTATGTTTTTGTATAGTTACTCTACGTTTTGAAATAAAAAGAGTTAAATAATTTTTTCTAATTCTATTTTATTTAATCGCTCAATCATTTTTGCACTCTGGTATTTAGTATTAAATCAACAAAGCTAATTAGAAAATATAAAGTGGTCACGTGCTCTTTCTCTCACTCTACCGTGAGTGTTATGAAGTTAGGTACAGATGATCGAGTATAGTAGGAATGACGGCCACCTTGTAGCATTTCGATATATACACAACTGCGCTTCTCATAGATTTTTTGAAAACGATTTTATCATTCTGAAATCCCACCTAATATATACAATCTAGGATAGAAAAGAAGGTGACGATGCACAGAATCTGTGTACTAAATTCTGTTAAGATATATTTAGCTGATGCGGAGAACATTGGACACGAAAAACTGACATATTCGTGCAATGCCAGTAAAACGCATAGTCTCTTCTTTAGCCCTACGGACTGTTTGGATTAAAACTAGCGAATATAATCTATAGTTTATTGGTATAGTTCAATAATGCAAACAGTGTCTCATTCCAACGTTAATAAACTCTGTATTGTTAATTTCTTGCACGATAAGTAGTAACATTTAATATACTAATGAACAAAAATATTATGATAATGTGATGACGCTTTGGTCGCGTGAATGATGAGGTGGAAAAGCTTTGGCAATTGACGAACAGCCTTAAGCACTTCTACCTCATCATTCTCGCGACCTAAGCATCATCACATTATTCATTATTGACATCAAAGACAACATGGGGTTCTTCGACTTTATCAACCATCGATGTGGGAACTACGTCCATCATGCGGACAAAGGGTGGAAAAATAAAGTCGTCAATTGACGAAGCCTTTCTACCTCAAATATATTATGCGCAACGTCACACAGAATCAGGCGCGTAAACTCAGATGAGTGGTGAACCCGTGGTATTGTTTTCATGCTTTAGGGAAAAAGAGAATAAAGTTGCTATTTGTTCATATAAGACGGCTGTTCATATACCAGGTCTATAAATATGAAACCGGAATTTGCCCATAGATGGCCCTAGCTGTCAATGTAGTTACCGTCAAACCGCGACATTGGTGCCATTTCCTTGTTGACATCTCTGACAAAGATTTTCAACTCACAACATTACAAGTTTCATACAACAGCATAGTTTGTAGTAGCGTTGAACATGTCGAATTTTGTGCCTGGAAACTACGATTTGCGAACAGCATTGATTTTCTGTTACCAATTGAAGAAAACTGCTGCAGAATCGCATCGAATGCTTGTCGAAGCTTACGGTGAGCATGCTCTTGGTAAATCACAGTGCTTTGAGTGGTTTAAAACATTCAAAAGTGGCGATTTTGACGTGAGAAACGAAGAACGTGGAAGACCACCGAAAAAGTTTGAAGACAGCGAATGGCAAGCATTGTTGGATGAGGATGACGCTCAAACGCAACAACAACTCGCGGATCAATTAAATGTGACACAAGAAGCCGTCTCCATACGTTTGAAAGCCATGGGAAAGATCCAGAAGATGGGAAAATGGGTTCCACATGAACTGAATGAAAGACAGCAGGAAAACCGAAAAACCACTTGCGAAATGCTGCTCGCCAGGTACAGAAGAAAGTCATTTCTCCATCGAATTGTGACTGGCGATGAAAAGTGGATATATTTTGAGAATCCTAAGCATAAAAGATCATGGGTAACTCCAGGCGAACCATCGACATCGACTGCAAGGCCAAATCGCTATAAACGGAAGACAATGCTCTGTGTTTGGTGGGATCAGAAGGGTGTGATCTATTATGAGCTGCTAAAACCTGGCGAAACCGTTAATACTGAACGCTACCGACAACAAATGATCGATTTGAATCAAGCTTTGCGTAAAAAACGACCAGAATATCAAAAAAGGCAACACAAAGTGATTTTGCTTCATGATAATGCACCATCACACACAGCAAAACTGGTCAAGGAAACGATTGAGGCGTTTAGTTGGGAAATAGTTTCGCATGCGACTTACTCACCACACTTGGCTCCATCCGATTACTACTTATTTGTTTTGCCTCAAAAGAGCAACAGTTTTTTGGGGCGTGGCATCCACAAATTGTCAGACAGGTGGGAAAAATGTATAGCTAGCGATGAGCAATACTTCGAATAAAATATTTTTTATCATTTTCATACAATAAACGTGTATTTTCTATACAAAAATTCCGGTTTCATATTTATAGACCTGGTAACTCAAAGGGCTCCAAATATACAAATTGATTCTCTAATAAAATCAATACATAGAATATACATTCATATTTTATTATGTTGTCGTCGATGCAGGATAGACCCGTGCTTTTCGATTTATGGTTTCGATTTAGCAAGTATCTTCTTATTTACTCTAGATGATTTCAATTGGATTCAGCTTTATGAACCTAATTGTAAATTAATTTAACTCGCACCCTTTTACAGAAGCTCTAAAGTTAAAAATACAATGTTAGCAACTATATTTTTCTTTCTGTAATTAATTATTCTCTCAAATATCTCATATTGGATTTACAAAAGTTTTCTTTACCATACATCAGCTCTATTCCGATGGTAAAATGAACTCTCCCAGTTGCTTACTTCTAAACGCTAGATACAACGTCACACTGCTTATCAACTCGTATTGTCAGCACATGCATAATCACGAGTGCCTAACATTTTTTTATCGCTTATTCTACTTTTATCATAAACCATATTTCTGATATTTTATTCTCAACGTTAAAAAAAGTGGTCTAGACGCTGATCGTTGAATTCCGCCAGACTTGAATATCAAATGTCTGTAGATTCGCACCCGCTCGCGGTAAGCCGCGTTCACAAATCTCGCTTACATTCCATCTTTTTACATTTTACTAGCTGCGCGTGCAGCTCGTACTCATGACTTTTTGGCCGCTTCACGGACACCAAAACCCTAACATATTTCTTTCTTCTTCCATTCTTTAATTATTTCTTTAATTCAGTTCATATTTGAACTTCAACTTCCAAGTTTACGTATATTTGCCATAAATGGTGACAATTGAAAATTAATTTCTATCTATATAGTTCAATGTGGTCCGACGAAATATATTTCATGTTCAATTCGGTTAATAAATAATTTACGCTTTAATTCGGAACGTTGCTTTCAATTATTATTCGACCAACGAAAAACGAGGCCAAACCATATCACGTGCTTTTGAATTCGATTGTACCTACTTCTACGATCAGTAAATATACGATAGCAGAAAATTTTAGTGACAAACGAGGTCCAATTTTCCGATAACTCTACAGTAACAAAATTGTTACTGTAGTGTGTTACATAATCATGTTACACATCATTGAAACTAATTGTTGTCACGATTCAACACTTCATGAAGGTAAAGGTAAAATTACTTTTATTATGAACATAAAAATCTTGCATCATTTTCTTATATATATTTACACAGAAGTACAACCAGTAAATGCCCACAGTTTTGATAGCTACATAACCTAACTTTAACACTTATTGTTGTGAAAACCTGATCACATTAATCTTACACTATTACACGTTATCAATAATGGGAATAATTGATGACTAAGTCAATGTAATATTGCTCGATATGCAAGTTGCTAAATACAGAAGCTCATTTTATTAACATATAACATGTATATGAAATTTGTAACGTGGTGGAATATTCAATATATTAGGATAATTCGAATTAAGTGTGTAAATTTCTATCTTTATCTCACTTACTTTTTTGTATCCAAGCGGAATATATTCCTACAAACGATGATTGCTTGATATTTCTATGGGAGGATTGGGACCTCGAAGGAAAAAAAACAGTGTCTCAATGTCGAGTTCGATAATGACGGCTTTTTAATTCTATGAAGAATATGTGGCCTCTTTGAGCTGTGATAACACACCAATTGTAGCCACCAACATACTATCTCGCGTATTGAAATTCATTATATTCACAAGTAGTAAAAAAAAAACAAAAATTATTGAATAATCACAGGACAATTTATTCACCAGTATTCCATAAATTGGAGGAATATGCAAATCAGTTGGTGGGTTTTTGACAGGCGAATGTCGCTTCTAGCGAAACACATACTAAATATCTATGGATCTAAGACGCATTCACACACATTATCAAAAATTCGTATTTGCAAAGGAGATTCTCTACGATAATAGTTACAATGAGGGATAAATACGATTCGATAACAATAATATTCTGAAGCGATGTACTCCAATTAAACAACGATGATTGCAAGGAAATATACACGTACACAATACCAATTGTGATTATATTAATTATTATCAAAAACAGACCAACTTGATATTTCATTCGAATATTCTTTGCTTTACGCACGAAGAATCTTCGTTATTTCAATTTCAATCATTATACAATAATTTCAATAGAATAAATTACTATGCTTTGAAATACGAGTTAATAAGTATGCTCATGATCTAAATAGGCAGCCACATAATTTACAATTGTGCGATGTGAGCACAGGATTGAATAGAATGTACACGGATAGGCTAATATTTGTAGCGGAGCGAAAGTATGAAAATATCAGTAGTCACGGTCCACTATTAACAGACATTTCGGCCTCGCAAACGCAAAATTAAGCTTTCTTGCGGCGTACAAAAAAATATATTGTATATATCTATAAATAACAATTAGGTAAACCGTGGGGACTTAGCTTCTGCGATATTTACATCTTCTCCGGGCCCGTGCAGGCAGTACCCGAGGAAGGCGCGTAAAAGCCGTGGCAAAGCGACGATTTACCGTTCGTCGTTTCGAATTCTCGTATTCTGGTGTAACGACAAGGGGCGGCACGTCATCTTACAGCGAGTGGATTGATATAAGTGTTGATATGCATCCAAAACAGTGATGCTTCGTGAAATACAATGATCAGTTTCGTTTCCATGGATAATACTCCCCATATGGTTTTCGTATAGTAATAAAACCTTGCTGTATGCTTGATTCTGCAATCCTCCTTCTGCAACCTTACTTCTACAAGATCTCAGGAAGATTATCGGAATTCTGGTGCGCGATGTTGCAGATTACACCATAGAATTCGGCCCAGCCACTGTTAATCTTATTCAAATGGACGAGTCAACTTTTAAGACTACTTCGTCGTTTGCTTCGGCACTCGTGATAGAATTACTTTACACGACTTCGACATTTATGTTACATGAGTTCGATATTTATGTCGAATGCGTGTACAGTGGTACGCTGCGTGGCAACATCTCATCTAGCTAACGGTCAGCGCGCGGAGCGAACAGCTCAGATAAATGACTAACGCGCACTTACACCTATGACTAATCCGCTAATGGTTCAGCAGAGCGTCCAAGCGTTTGACGATTACCCGCGTAGAATCAAATGCGTGGGCGCTCTAGATAAATAGATCAGTTCGGCAGCGATCTACTTATCGATCCGGCGATGATAACGGAGCGATTTGTGACAACAGTCGTAATCAGATTAGCAAAGGTTAAAATCCGGGACATTTGTTGTAAAATAAAAAATGTATTTGCAATTTGATAATTATATTCTGATGATACAAGATCCAAGACCGAGACCCTTAAAGAAGGGCGTCTTCATTAAAAATCCTCTGACGCCATTGTTTCTTTTTCTATTGTTATCATCATTGGTCACAGCACGTCAGACGCCAGTTGTTTCAAAATGTTCTCGAAAAATTCGTAGTCCAGTGGAAATTAAAAAAAGATCGCTCTGGGCGATTTATATGCATTCGTGATTCAAGAATATTACGTTCTGGATATTTTTCGATTCACTTTTTCTATTAAGACCCTTTCAGCGCAAAAACGCATGGTTGCAAAGTATTTTTCACTATTTGGGAGCAAGTCTAGAGTTTTTCAATATGAAGAGGGATTTGTGTTCAATTTTTAAAAACTGATAATCGATACACGAAGCGATGAAAAACAGCGTCGAGTAAATTTTCCCATGCTCGGTTCCAATTAACGACCGTCGGCCATCAAGGATTTTTGCACAGTAACCTGATATTCCAGACAGACCATGAACTTTTTCTACTCTTTGCCCGATAGAGCACGGTTTGGTCTGCTATTTTTTAACGTTGAAAACTTTTTCACATATACAGAGATCGAATTTGAGAGGATAAATCATGTATACGTCATATTCGTGTGTCAAACTCCGCTTCGATAATTGTTAATGTCAAGGTTTTAAAAAAGTATCCTTTCGACCTTTTGTATCCACTAATTTTTTTGTTATTACAAATTAGCGCAGAAAATATAAAAATCGTTCTTCTTTTATTTAATGCTTTTCAATGTACTTTAGAATGTGTTGACAAAAATGTCGTTTTTCATCCTTTGTCCTATATACTCTCTGATCGAAAAAGTGTCCGGAATTTCTCATTTAAATGAACCACCCTTGAGATATTGTCGAAACAAATTTTTTTCTAGATTGGTACATCTGTCAGTTGTTTACATGTCACTTTTAAGTGCAATGTGTCGGATAGTTTGTGCGTAATAGCTTTGTAAACAAGTCATTGTTTGGTGTACTCTGCGAATTTCACTACGTCGAATTTAGTTGAGCAAAGAGTGTGCCTGAAATTTTGTGTTTCTAATAAAATATCATGTGCGGAAGTGTTGAAAATGTTAACGGTAGCCTACGGGGACTCGACAATGTCAAAAACACAAACATACGAGTGGTTCAAAGAGTTTAAAGCGGGCCGTAATGTGGTTGATGATTTGCCTCGTTCTGGTCGTCCATCCACCTCTGTGACTGACGCAGACATCGAAAATGTTAAGAAAATTGTGCTCGAAGATCGTCGTGTGAGCATCAGGGAGATAGCAGCCGATCTTGGCGTCTCGTTTGGATCGGTGCAGAGCGTTATGCACGATATTTTGGTCATGAGATAAGTTCAAGTGCGAGAAAAAACTCGTGGTTTCTTCATCACGCAATGCATCGGCTCACACATCTCATCTTGTACGCGACTACTTGACCAAAAACAACGTTAATACCATTCCGCACATTAATACAAGTTAATACAAGTTACCACTTCGCGGAAAGCGTTTTGAGCGATTAAGGCGATAAAGGAGAATTCGCAGAAGAAGCTGAAGGCGATTCCAAAATCGGCCTATGAAAAGTGTTTTAAAGATTGGAAGAAGCGTTGGAATATGTATATTGCTTACGACGAAGATTACTTTGAAGGGAATAATAAAATGATCGATGAATAATTGAACCGTTTTCGTTTTATTTACAAGTTCCGGGTACTTTTTGATCGTAAGGTAAGTCCATAACTTGGAAACTATAGACCATAGCGAAAAATGTGTAAGGACTTTTTCACTTGAAAATCAGCGAAATTATAAGAAAAAATATATACGACTTCTGTAAGTGCTTCAACTTACGACGTACACTTATCGAAAGTGGCATTGATTTACGTATTAATCAAGCGGGAAATTGAATAATCGTTGGAGGCGTTTCTTAGTTTTTTGCATTTGTTCTAAAATATTATGTGTTCATAGTTCGAGACCAAATACCACAAACTTAATGATGCAAACGATACAACTTTTTTTTTACACTCTAATGTACACATCTATAAATTATTTACGATGCACGTTAATTCTTCGACTATATTTGTTATTGTTTAGTAATTTTTAAAACCAAATTCTCATCGTGCACATATTATATTGTTCCTCAACAACCAAATGCACATAGAGATTCGTGTTCGGATTTGTCCCAAAATAGTTGCGAATCTCACGTTGGACCGGTCTTTTAATTGGCACTGTACCCCACGGGTGCAATTCGAGAGCAAACCGATCACGTTTTTCGTTATCAGCTCTTTTCGCTGCTGTCCTCTTGTCCCGTTTTTCGCTTTATCGTAGTTTTCGTTTTAGTTTCGGAAGAGAACTCTGTTAGATAACGAATTCCATGTTAATTACTCCGTAGTATGACTATATAGTATGCTTCTCTTAAAACTAGAAGCTAACGTTGGTAACAGCAAGATCACGTCAAGATTTACTCTTAATACAATTTTATTCCACTACGAATTTAAAATAACGTAATTTTCAAAATATTTTACGAATATGAAATTTCAGTTTTTTTTTCAAATAACATTTAAATAATACAAATGTTGATAACCGATGGTGACAAGTATGCGGAATGCGGGCGGCTCCGTTGGTCCATCGCGTTAAGCAGTATTTTGTACTGCCATTACTTAGATGGGTAACCGTTTAGTCGTTTGCTGATTTGCCTATCGAATCATGAATCGGGAGGTAGTTTTTTGTGGAAATTGATGATTCTCTTTGGGAACACTTTTGTTGAACGAGGCGACTCTAGATGGCACACGTTTTCCATAGTTTCCCGATGCCTACGTGCAAATGCAAAATACAGAAGATGGCTGGAGAGGCAATCAGGGGGTAGGTGATCTCGATAAAAAGGTTGTAAAAGGTGAACAATCACCCATGGTGGAATAAACATTGATGACATGGGCCTGTCATAACGGTGATTGCTAAGAATCATTGGATGATTTATTCTCTCAGATATAATTTTGAATGATACGCAGGGAAAAAAGATTTCTTTCGATTACCAATTATCAGTTGTAGCGTTGACAAATAAATTGGTTGCAGCTGCCAAGCATATGGATTGTCTCTTTGTTATCGCATGACCTAATATGTAATAATAGTTACAATACTATTCGTATCAGCCATGTTGCAGTATTGCGGGTGATAGAACCGTCTTTCTACGAAATGATAAGAATCTTGTAGCTGCGAGGAGTTTGGTACATCGTCCGCACGGAATAACTCGGCGGCCGATGCAGCAGAGGATTTGTCAAGGTTCTGGAAGAGGCGATAGAAGAGTTGTGCCATCGTGGAGAGAGCTTCTTCTCTCGGCACAACAGTTTCCCGGCCGCAGGCATTATTGCCGTAGCTTTAGCTGTAGCGAAGACGATGGAATTAAGGACGGCGATAAGTCCATGTAGTAATTAGAGAAGCAATTCCCCAGAAGATAGCCAAGCGGAAAGTGCCCGCGGGGACTACCGGCGAGAGGCCACAATGAAACATCGACAATGAGGGGGGATGTGATAATTGGATTCGTTGCTGCAAGGAGAGCAGAGTAATGACAGACTAGACAAAATATAAAGACTGCAATGGAAAAATAAGAAGTCGTGAAAAGGCAAAGAAAACTCGACGGATTGCAAAAAAACATAAGAAAAACAACAATAAAAAATCGAAAGTTAGGAGAGAGCCGAAATGCATACAATCCAGGGGGTTTGCGAGAATCACCGAGACGGTGAGCTAACAAGAAAATAAAAACATCATTTTGCAGCATTGCTCACGAGTACTCGCTTGGGAGCAGCGTGGCTTTGGCCTCTGGTAGAGCTAAGCAGGATTTACGATGAAGGGGTTGTTCTCAGTATCCACCCACATACCTATTTATCGTCCGGAGAATAAAGTATACATAAACATTCCGTACATAGATATTTTGTAGATTTTTGTACTGCAGCGTGAAGTATCGTGAGGAAATGCCACTGATGTTCAACTTCTGCAGTATTCAGAGGATAATGTACGAGTGACTGTGACGATTCAGGGATTATTACGTTTGGTAGGATCTGTTTCGAGGATTTTTTTTCAATGTACGGATAGAAGAATGACACAGCCCCTGCCTAGTACTGATGCCAGAACTGCCGGTACTGACCGACGGTCAAAGCTCAATACTGAGTCGATACTGAAATGATAACACTTGTCGAATGTTGACAGTCATTGTTGGCCCAATACTGACTACCGATGTGACAGAACAGTCGACGTAAACGTTCAATAGGAATATTAATAAACAATAAAATTAAAAATGTCTAACGATCACTGATATCTCGTAATCTTTTCTATCGAAAATATTTTCCTGGGTATAGAAATACGAGAGTAAACCTGAGAAAGACTCGGTACTGATACGACTATTCGTCCCGCATCGCAAACGATTTAATAACGGTAAGAAATATAAACATTGACACGGTATATGCCCAGTACATAAGATATATCTAATTTCTGGTTTGGATATGGACTTTGCCTAGTATTGGCGACCAGGTTTCGCTTATTATTGACAAAGTTGTTTATCAGTACTGCGATGGAGCCACAAACAAGACTTGGCAACCGAAGTTGTCCCAGTTTTTGATCGTATTGACAGCACTGGCGTTATACCACTATTCGCACATGGGTCGGTAAAGAAGGCTACTTTAACCTTAAAGTGACGCTGGAGTAGGTTTTTTACCGACTTTGGTCGGTAAAAATACGTTATTTTGTAGTATACTCTGAGCATCGTTTTATACTTGAAATTATGAAGGAATTTAATGTGAACAAAACGCTTCGAAGTTCGGTCGAATTTCGGTTGTAAACGTGCAAAAAATGATAATAATCGTATATTACAATCGTATATTTTTGAAAAGTCACTTCAAAAATTCAATATGACCGCTTGAAATGTCAACTATCATTACGATATTTCAATACCGTTGAAAAGTCGATCACACAAAAGTAATTAAAGTAGAGTGCAGACCGCGTTCGCATAGTTTGTCTCGTTACCGTAAGCAGCCAGACTACGTGAACACGATATACACTCTACGTTAATTTCTTTTGTGTGACGGACTTTTTGACGATATCGAAATGTTTGGAAAACCTCAAAGAATCGACAATCGGTCCGGTTTTACGTATGTGAGTTCCAGAAAGATTTATATCCTACAAAACTGATGTTATTGACATTTCGAGCAGCCATATTGGATTTTTTAACGGTTATTAATATACGATCAGTATCATATTTAGCACATTTTTAACCGAAAAACGTTTACGTTCGTATCACAGACCTGTACAATGTGAGGCATACGCGTAGAGTACACGAAATAGCGTATCTACTCTAGCATCTCCCTTTAAGCATCTCATTGATAATTCTAACTTAACAAATTCACACGGCAATTATATAAAATGAATTGATAAATAACAACAAGTTTCTATAGTCGGAAAAAGTTGAAGAATCGATTACTTCTCGTTACAACTGAAATATTTCGAAAATAACAGGAATGAAGATAATTGTTTTTCAATCGTTTGAATTCACAATTAAACTCTGATTTCACATTTCCTCCGAATTATGTGATACATACGTGGAGCATTTGATTGATCTTGAAAGTAAAATTTAGAGAAAACGATATTTAAAAAGCAGTACCTGTTTACATGGAAACACTTTGTGGCTAAGCGGGGAAAACTCTCGGCAATTTTCGCAGTTGATGCTCTGGCCCGGAAAATTCATGGAATCCCGGTTGACTAACGAGCTATTACGACTTGCGAGTTGAGTCTCCTTTCTCTATGGATGGTTGGCGGGCTACGATGCTGAGCCAGAATCGGCTCGAAAACTCTCGACCCACAGACCCGCCTCACCCCGAACGGATAACGATAAGAACTTGCAAGCGAGGAACCGAAAGTTCTGATTTCACGTACTCTCGCGCTCGCTCTTCGCCGTAATTACGATTCTCACTTGCGATTGCACACGCTGCCATTACTTTGCTAGTCCTGCATTGAGCAGTATAAATAACTGAAACTAAGTGCTAGATATATATGCATAGCACTTGTTAATAATTATCGTGTAGCTATTAAAACCACGAATATGATATCGTTGAAGTTTCAAACGTTGCAAAGTTGAAACGATATCCCAGCGACCTATCTACTGCAGTATCAAAGACGGTTACCACCGGGTTTTTTATTTACTTTATCATTACATACGAAATAAGCGAAAGTAATTTCAGGGATGGTGAACATTTTTTTCCACGAGATTTTCATGTCAATGTGTTGAAAAAGTACCAAAGCGTCCAGAAAACACCTTTAGAAAGAATGTCCGGTCGTTTCTACCTTCGGATTTTTCCAGTTTATTTCATACCTTTTTGTAAACATAGAAAACCGCTCAGTTTTTATACACATTGTGTTTTTGTAGGATTGAGGTTGCCGTTCGGCAGGACGTCTGTGGTGAGAGTAATACGTCCTGGATGAACGATAGCCTGTAAAAAAAAGCCAATTTTATACAACACCGTCTCGTGAAAATTTATGTCCACCATATATCGTTCGTAACTGTATCACAATCATTTCTGGACAACAACTTCCCACTAATTAAAATCTGATGACAAATTCACGTGTTATGATTACGTCATTCGCACCTCTTTTCCTTTACCAAGGTGAGTCCGGGACTAAGCAACGGAAGCATTTTCCGAAAGAAAAACATCTTCTGGATATTTCGAGACATTTTTCAAGTCCGTATACCATTCGAAAGGGCATTTGATTCATGAAGAAAATCAAATTTTCAGCTGCGGTAATCGTGGGTTTTTAATTTTTATCCCTTATGAAGGAAGGTCGAGACTTTGCGACTAAAACATATTCCGAAAAAAATCGTCTTTCAGATATTTCAGGTACGTTTCAAGTTTGTAGACCTTCCGGAACACATTCGTTTGACGGAAAAATTGGAGCCACGGATGTACCGAACCTCTTCTCTCACAATACTGTCAAATTGAATTCGAATATGCAGAATGAGGTTATGGCATTCTGACATTTATCATTGACTTTTTATTTTTTTATGTAAGAAGAATTTTTGTCTGCTCTATAACTAAAGAATTAATTTGAAAAAAAAAAAAAGAATTTCAGATATCCTAACGCATTTATGACGTTTTACTTATAAAGGGTCTATCACCCTTCGAAAAGTTTTTATTTCAATAAAATAATCTGAGCGTCTGCCAATACATTCACCATGAATTTATTATTTTTTTGTTTACAGAGAAGGGTGCTTTTTCTATTATAAAAGTTAATTTGAAAAAAGGTTAAATAATTTCCGACATTCTAGGTCACCAATCAATTGAATTATACTCATTCGTTTAGTACCTTCGCACTGTAGACGGAGACTTTATTTAAACATCGATGGCGTTCGGACATTAATTGAAAACAAAAAATTGTTAGCGATATGAACGTTTGTTGATACATAAGAGAACGGTGTCTGATTGTAAATAAATTATTAGAATAAGAAAAATTAGTTAACTAACTTGACATCTTTTTTTTAGATTATTTTTTCATAAATGAAAAATTGTTGAAGTCTTTTTTCTCATGTTATAGTTTTTTGCAGTCGAGAGTTTATTCGGAAAACTCAATAAAAATTTTATTTCGAACTTTTTGCAGCTCACTCAATATGACTTTCTCCAACATTTTTTATGTTTGTTATTCTAAATGAGTGAATGAGAGGTCGTAAACCACAGTACCGATAGAGAAAATTTAACAAAAAAAACTTATTAAGCCGTTTCCTACAACAATAAAATGAAAATTTGTTAATTCACATGAAACCAACGAATTACATAACTCTCGTCTCTTTGCCTAATGGGCTAATAAAAGTAAAATTTCTATAAAAGAGTCAGAGTTTATGATGAATGTCCGTAGATGATGCACTATTTAGTAATGGATTGTCGGCTGTCGGGAATGAGATACGCAGCTGTGATGCATATATAGTATTCCCGCGTCGAAGATATATTTGCGGCTCGTTGATAACTGCACGATCCGTTAACATAACGAGTTATTAGTCGGTTGGACGATAACTCGTTGATCTCGGATGATAAATTCGGCGATGGGTGACCGCTTGGGGGGGGGGGGAAGTGATTCAAGTTCTCTAAGCTCGATGCTCCATGCAGTTCCGTAGGCTGATGGTCAGCAGCTATATAACTATTGTACACACAAGCACATTGTTGAAACTGATTACGTTCCAACCATACATTTGTCAAAACACATCTGATTTAAAGCATCCCATGCATTGGTAAAACGTCTTCTCGGATTGCTGACCATGCTTCTCGTGAAACATTGCGACTCATCAAGATACGAATTAAAGTTCAGGATAAGAATTAAGGAACATAATTAATTAATAAGAAAGTGGCAAGTCAGTGAAAGCATATATACGTTCGATGTAGATAAGCATTCTTTAACATGTACATTTTGTTCAAACTAACACTGAATTTGCAATGTAAATTAATTACATACAAGTTGTACAATTATATACAATTTTATTATTTTTGCTTCCTCATAGAGAAATCTTCGTTTTCATAAATAATTTTTTTAAATATTTTTTATTTCAGGTTATTTAAAACTGAATCTTAAGTCAGGAACGTTCGGAAAAGATGTTTAGAAAAAGTATCGGATGAGGGTGAGCATCACACACTCTTTCTGTTGTAATTTCCGTGAAAATTACTCAGAAATGATTGATTTAATGGAATTTTTTTTAAAAAGGGTATGAAGGCTTTAATTTTCGACAATTTTAAACTATCGAGTAAAATCGTTCTTTATAATTGTAGACACGTTTTAGACGGTTTGGTATCTTACGGGATTAAAAATGTTCTAAAAATGAGCTTTATTGCATGAACTTTCAATAAAGCTTTCGAATGAAATGATATTCCGTAAAATTTGGTAAAAATCTGTAAAGTTGTTCAGATTCTGGCGGATTTTGAATTTTTCACTTCGTTACTGCTCCAATTTTTTAAAATATGGAGACAACGAACAACAAATTGTTGCGAATAATTAATAGCGTAAAGGGATGTTTGATATAAAATTGTACCAAAATCGATAAAAGGGTTCAAACGTTACACTCGATTCAACTTTTTTATGTCGATATTTTTCTTATTTACAAAGCTAGCAAAACAAAAGTTCTGTAGATTGAGAATTGGTTGATCGATCAAACTGAAAATTTGGCACACAACTATAGCAAGAGAAACTCGTAATCTTTCGTCATTTTTCATAAAATATATTTTTTAAATCAATTGTTATGGAATTTTTAATACGATTTATGAATCAGTGTTCGAGATCGTCGTTCTCGTCTTTTAAATTTCTTAACCACTGAAATTTCGTTAAACTTCAGACTCAACACACTTCCTCCCATATTTTGCGAAAAATAGACAACAATGAGGAAGTAATGTGCAAGATTTTACTTTTCATGTTTCTTCAAGTTATTAATCGTATATAAAATATAATTTCGCAATGACGCTGGTAACTGTTAAATAATCGATATTGTAACGGTATTTACTTGTTATCATCAAATTTATTATCCTATAGAGCAGGGGTCTCCAAACTACGGCCCGAGGGCCACATTCGGCCCGCGGACAGATTTTGGACTATTTCACTTTTTACCACCGGCAACAATGATAATATGGTTTTGGCCCTCGGAACTTACTGGAGTAATCAGTATGGCCCTAAGGCTGGAAAGTTTGGAGACCCCTGCTATAGAGTATACGGTCCGGACTGGAATAGGGAGGAGGCGGTCATATTACTCAATATATATCCCCTTAAGGGGAGATGAAACACTCACTCCACCGCATCTAATTTTTGGATCACACTTTTTCGTTTTACACTGAACAGAATTGAATAAAATTCGATCAGTAGACGGCAAGAACGTCAACGTCCCGGGTGACAAGCGTAAAATTATTAAAATTGAAAAAAAAAATTAAGATTAATTCTTCGCAGTTATCTATAATGGAAAAACTATTATTAACAATGATTTGGGGCACAAAATAAAAAAAAAAAACGCCGTGTGTCATCCGGAAGAGAGCACAAAAACACACACGGTACATCGATTTCGATTGCGATTTAGAAACAAAAAAGTAATTAAAATTTGTTTCGCCTCCGCTTAAGGCGAGGTGAAATCTGTCTCTTTAGCACTCATGGGTGGCGTATAGAAGTTTCGACTCGCCTTAAGACGAAACCTACTCAGTGGGTAACAAAAGTTATTCTGTTAAGAATAGCATTTCACTCTCCTGGTATGTAAGAGAGACAGCGCTATATCAAGTATCAGGAGTACAAATTGAAAATGCGGGATTTTTTTCTATTTTTGAACGTTTATTCTGAAAAAATGGTAACAAATGAATTATTCGAAGTATTGTCCATCGCTAGCCACAACTTTTTCCCATCTTTCTGGCAATTTACGGATACCGTCGCGAAAAAATTCGGCCGGCTTGGCTGCTATCCAGTCATCGACCCATTTTTGGGCTTCTTCGTAAGAATGGAAGCGCTGGTCAGCTAGGCCATGTGTCATCGATCGGAAAAGGTGGTAATCGGAAGGAGCAATATCTGGGCTATACGGCGGGTGGGGTAAGACTTCCCATTTCAGCGTTTGTAGGTATGTTTTGACCGGCGCTGCAACATGTGGCCGAGCGTTGTCATGTTGCAAAATTACTTTGTCGTGTCTTTGCTCGTATTGTTGCCGTTTTTCTTTGAGTGCGCGGCTCAAACGCATCAATTGAGTTCGGTATAGTGCTCCTGTGATGGTTTCGTTCGATTTCAATAGCTCATAATACACCACACCCAGCTGGTCCCACCAAATACAGAGCATGAGCTTGGCGCCGTGAATATTTGGTTTGGCCGTCGATGATGATGCATGGCCGGGGTAACCATATGATTTTTTGCGCTTCGGGTTATCGTAATGGATCCACTTTTCATCACCAGTGACAATGCGATGCAAAAAACCCTTCCGTTTTTGCCGTTCGAGCAGCAGTTCGCATGCAAAAAAACGGCGCTCGACGTCTCTCGGCTTCAGCTCATACGGCACCCAATGTCCTTGCTTTTGGATCATTCCGAGGGCTTTTATACGATGGGAAATGGCTTGTTGTGTCACTCCCAATGAATCTGCGAGCTCTTGTTGAGTTTGACACGAGTCTTCATTGAGTATTGCCTCCAATTCAGCATTCTCAAACTTTTTCACTTGGCCCGGCCGCTCTTTGTCCTCAACGTCAAAATCACCACTTCTAAACCGCACAAACCATCTCTCGCACGTTGAAACCGATGGAACATGACTCGGATAAGCCTCGGAGACCAATCGATGTGCTTCAGCAGCACTTTTCTTCAAATTAAAGAAGTAAATTAAAACTTCCCGCAAATGCTGTTTTGTTGGCACGAAACTCGACATATTGAGAGCTCAAAAAAACTATGAATTTGACACTGCGACAAATTGACACATACTGAAAATTAAAGCTATAAGACGTAGCTTTGACATGAACATAGTCACAGTACTGCCTGATGCGTATAGCGTTAGTAACGCCATCTGTTATCAAACCCGCATTTTCAATTTGTACCCCTGATACTACCAGTGCCTCTCGCGGTATTCAGATGAGGCGAAACTGTACAAGTTCTATCTCTTTCACATTTTTGGATATTTTGCCTCCCCTTCATACAGTTGAACCTATCGGTCATATCTCGCGAATTTTTTTTCAGATTATTAACGATAGTTCCCGTGCACGGTTTAGATACTTTTTCGTTTAAAAAAATCGCAATCCGAATTGATGTACCGTGTATGTTTGTGTGCTGGCATCCGGGTGACAAACGATTTTTTTCATTTTGTGCTCTAATTCATTGTAAAAAGTGATTTTTCCATTACAGATAATATGCGGATAATTAATCTATATTTTTTTATTTATTTTAACAATTCTACACTTGTCACCCGGAAGGTTCACGCTCTTGCAGTCTACTGATCGAATTTTATTCAATTCTGGCCCAGGTTTTAAGGGTGAACATTAAAAGAACGAACGATTTCTCTTTAATTACTATTTTTATTGACTGAGAACTGATTAAAAGAGTCACATTTCGGGCCTTCTATACTAATGCAATAAGGGAGATAGCAGGATCTAGCCACCCAGGCAGATCCTGCCATCTCCCACGCGCCCAATAGTCTAGAAGGAGTTTTTACCCCTTATCTCAAACGGGCAGGGGGCCGGTTTCCTCTCTGCCTTATCTTGAATGCCGACAGCAGCGGCCCCTCGGCTGAGCCATGCATGGACGTCAAGAGGGTTGCATTTTTGGGGTCGTAACAGTGGAACGAGAAAGTGTCTTCTGAAAATTAGATGCAGTACAGTGAGTGTTTCGTCTCTGCTTAATGTCTCCTCTTAGACTTTTAGCATCTACGGGCTTTACAAGTTTTCTTCACGGGCTCTCGTACACCTTAATAATCGTTTACGCCGGTCTTGATTTCTGCTTGCTGACGTGCTATCCTTTCCCAACCCACTCGTCTAACAGCCGATCGTTAACGACCACCAGCGACTCGCTCGCGGTCGCTTGGCTGCCATTCCAGCAGTCTCCGGTCTCCGCTCGGTCACGGACCCCCCACAAAGTAGGGTTATGTCACTTGGCAGCCCAAAATCTCACATTGACGTTTTCAGGGTAATTGAGTACTAATTCGTTACTTCCATATGATCTGGAACATGTGCAATGCGTTTTCCTTCACTGATCCCTCTTACATTGCTGTCCTCCTTTACGTAACGAAGCCATATCGATTTCTGTCGTAAAATCGTCACAGTGATCTCGCGAATATCAGTCAGCTGAGATATTGAGGTGAGCTGTTCTGTTTGCCGGGTATACAGCTTTTCCAAATTGTAAAATCAACACAGCTCTCTGCATTACTATTATAGAGCGAGAGAGTTAATGTTTTCAGAGTGTCGTCTCACTCTAAACACGGTGATCTTCGTCTTTATCTAACGCATGACTTCACGGAAGGGTACTTTACGTTTTGGCGTCGCCGTTTTGGCACGAGATGTTTTGGCGCAGGGGCGTTCTGGCACGCAAGCAACTCCAAACAAATCCAAACAAAACAACACACACACATACACACTGTAATAATTTTTTATTATTTATTTATTTATTAATTTATATAAATATATTTATAACTTTATTGATTTGATTATTATAATTTATTTGTAATAATTAATAACTCTTAATTTTCTTCGATCTTGTTCTCTTTGATTACTCCGCTTGAATATGAAAAGAAAGGGACAATTTGGAGGATAGCCTGCATTAATTCAATAAATCCACATCCCAATAGATGTTTGAAAAAGCAAGAAGCACATTGTTCAATTTTATTTGGAAATTCGTATCGCGATTTATAGGAATAATCTTCACTTCAATTGACGTAACATTTTTTTATCTTAGTCATAAAAAAAAAAAACAAAAGAGAGGCACACGAGTACAGATGAACGGTTATGCTATTGTATTCTCACATATATTACATGAGATCGAGATTCTTCACAGATTAAATGATTGGTTGTAGCATGAGGCATTTATGACACATTCTCCGAACATAATATTTTTAAAACGCTCGTTACTTATCTTACTGATGAAGACGCACTTCCTCGACGATGGGACGATTCGTATTTAGCCTACTATGGCATCGATAATGGCGACAAGCTGTAGTGTAGCCTTGACACGTCTTTATCCTGGATATTTCGTACATCCACGTAATTTTCTTGATGGAATTTAAGTCTATCGCTGCTCGTGAGTCAAAATTATTCCAGATTTCTCACGCCAGAACAATAATATTCGTCCATTGAAGAAGGTCTCGGGTTACGAGGGCCCAACCGTAAAGAAATCTCGCCCGCACTCTTTTATCACTATTCTCGCTTTAATAGTCCCGGATGAACATTACTATCACTGAATATACACGGATTGCTACGTGTAATCTTTTCTTGAATTTTGGTACGCGTGGAACGTGGTTATCGCTTAGGCGCTCTTATTGTTAGACGATTGGGGGGAGGAATACGCGCTTCTCTCTCACCTAGCTCGCTGCATAGAAGCTCCGGATACTAGACGGATTGCTATCTATAATAGTTCAAAGGCTACTTAATGTTTACTTCTCACCACACGCGGCGCTATTTGGACAAATCTATTAATACGGTCGGTAATAAGCCTAATCGTTTGTCAGCCAGATTCGAGGTAGAATGGAGAGCGTAGAGATCCCATTCTTTACAACACGACTTAAACTAATTATTTACTGGAATGTATCAATGCAGGGAAGCAACATACATAAAGAACCTAAAGAACCTAAAGCTAAAGACCACACGACCCCGCGCGCGCGCGCGCGGGAAATAGACGGTCGAGATGGAAATTGATTCGAGCTTGATTGAGGATGATGCAACATAAGGGCAGCACACGATTCCTCCAACGAATTATAGTTTGTGCAATGGGGGAGGGAGGCTCAGCACCCCGAACTCCCCGCAAAGGCTTCGCCCATGCCCACTCCTGCCGCCGCTATTTGACAAATTGTTTTTTCCTCGTGCCAAAATGTCCCAGCGCCATAACATCCCCGCGCCAAAACATTGTCGCGCTAAAACATTTCGCGTCGAATCAGCGGCGTCAAAGCGGTCGCGCAAAAACGACAACACCAAAAAGTATCGCTCCCTTCACGGAGCTATAGATATATATATATATATATATATAGTTAACAACTTGAACGCGGTGCACTGAGACATCTATTCTCTTATGATTATAATAATTTACAAAATTTGTGAAATTTCGCCAGTGATTCGGCGCTGGTGACGGATTCAAAAAGACTAACCCGGACTCCTCTTTCCTCGCTTATTTGATACTAATTCCCCTCATGTTTTTCTCTATCGCTCTCGTTATACCACTCGTGTCCTTCTTACCTATCTTTGATATTTTTTTTGTTCACGCACTTCCATGGGACCGTCTCGACTTGGCCCGCCTTTATGAAAAACGCCCAACTTCGGCCTGCTGCTTCGCTGCTTTCTCGAGATCGCCACGTGTGACAAACCAGGTGCCACAATCCTTTCATTTAGACCGCCGCCTCACCTATATCTCTCTATTCCTGTTGATGTGTGGTACCGAGTCGCGTACACTCGGCAGCAGCCTATCGGTGTGCCCTGACCGTTGGTCGTCACAATATATTATTAACTTTAGTTTTAACATGCGTCCAACGTTTCTACAATAATATATTCAATGAAACATTTAACAGTATGACTGTATGTTATATATAAAACACTCAAAATATGAGGTCCCTCGACGATTTCATTAATTTTTTTTCATGATATCTCAAGGATGCTTCAAGACCTTTGAATAAAAATTCATTAACAATGCTAAGGACGAATATGAAGAACAAGAATGAAGAATAATCGAGTTATTCTAAAATTCCATCATCCTTCTGGAAGAATGTTTGTGCTAGTGCTCCTATAACCTAGTGTATAATACCGATGAGATATATTTCAGGACTTACGAGGGTTTTGGGGCCAAGAGTCCAAGAAAATGCGAAAGTAAACTGAAGAGCACTAGGTAGAAGTGATAGGAATGACGGTTGGTAAAAGCACCTCGCAATAGATTTAAGGTCGAATACTTTCGAAAAAGGGGCGGGAGGGGTGAAAGCCGCTTTTAAAGACGTATGAGACATTATTGCACAGTGTAGAGCATGTTCCATAATAATATGCATTTCCATATAGCACAGCACAGAATGGCATAGCGAGGCCCTAAGACCTAGCGGTTAAGGGGGTTGTAGAAGGTAAATCCACTGCTCGCATGCAAGATGTTGAACAAACAAATTTAATCAAGTCACCCCATGGGACTCCGTGTCGCGTCGTTTATTCTTTCGTCTCTTGTCAGAGAACGAACTGAGTTAGAATTAGGAATCATTTTATTTTGGATTAGCAATGCGAATACGATCAATAACAAGTTGATTTTTATCGTATTTAGATTCGGCTCAATGCCAACCGTGTCCTAAAAACGGAATCCTTTGACTTCTTGCTACGATTGTGTAGCTACAGCAATCCACTCGAACCACAATAACATGCTTGTTGTCAATACAATTGTTTGAAAGTCTGTATAATTATTTATCGTTATCGTGATTGCCTTGGTTTCTGATATTTTTCGACTGCGGTTCACGTATCATCATAACTCAGGATTATACTTGCGCTTTCGCTACGCTCTCCTCGTCATATTGCGAGTGATACATTTACCTTAGGGCTTACGAACTAGGGTCAACCAATATTGAACATTAGTGCTCAAACGAGCTACACAGGAGGCTTCATTAATTGTGATGTGAAAGCGGAGGCTATTCATGAGAAGCTATGTAAGCTACAGGAGATTTGTACAAAGAGCTATAGGATACATGTCCTACATGGCCGACCTGTAAGATATAGCTGACTGTAATGGGGAGCGCGCTGTACTTGCACCATCGAGTGACGTGCCGAATAGTGCTCTCTCGTGCTAAACGTTCCGTGATATTGGTTTTCGTGCACCTGCTGTCATACGTGACGTGTTTCCGGGACGAACAAAAAAAAAGGATATCGAAAAGCTCGTTACGTGGTCTTTCAGGACGGAATTCCATCTTCCTCCTCGTCGTCAAATTTATTTGTCACGACGAAATAAGATTCGCGAAAAATCGTTCTCTCTTGCACACCGTAAAATCTTTTGAAATTTTCTTTTTATCAGAGGCTATAAAGTATCCCGAATGAACTTTAAAAGTCAGCGGCTGGTGAAAAACGTCGTCTGTTTCATACGTGGTTAGAATACAAACTAAGAGAAATCTTCAGAAAAGTAAGAGAAAATATTGTAGATTTTATACTGGTAACATCTAGAAACGAGGTGTTAAAAAAATGATTGTCCGACTTAAAGAATATTTTGTAAACAAATAAATCATCTTCGTTTAATTAAAGCATCACCTAATTCAGCGTTCAGTAATAGGTTTTATACTGCTAACCTATTTAACCAAGGTGTTAAACAATCGATCGCCTGGATAAAAATTTTTTTTTTTAAAGGTGTAAAAAAAACGATCATCTGACTCAAAGAATATTTTGTAAATAAATAAATAATTTGTGTTTAATTAAGCCATGGTCTAATTTAGCGTTGAATATCTTGTATACTCTATCTCGTATACTTATGTAATGGTGTGGGTTCACAGCATAGGCATTCGCTGAAGTCAATTGGTTTTGAGTTAGCATAAAGTCCGATAAAGTAGACTTGAATTACAATCATGCGCGGAAAAAAAATGACTGACAATGCAACCAGTTTCTATCGTAAAGGGTGTCCCAAAATTCACGCAAGAAGTAATTTTCATAGAAAACACAGGTTTTTAATTAAAAATTGTGAATTGTTTATTGATTCATAAAGTGTACAGTATAGAGTTATAAAGGGTGGTTAAATTGTAAGGGCCGATGTTGAATGTGAACCACACCTAAACGTCAAGTTTTTTTTTTTTTTTCAATGCACCCACAAAGAGTGACTGTTTGGTGCGGTTTATGGGCTGGCGGCATCATCGGGCCGTATTTTTTCCAAAATGAGGCCAGTCAGGCAGTTACTGTGAATGGTGTTCGCTATCGTGAGATGATAACGAACTTTTTATGGCCCGAATTGGAAGATATGGATGTGGGCGATATGTGGTTTCAACAGAACGGTGCCACTTGCCACACAGCTAACGAAACAATGGCTCTTTTGCGCGACAAATTCAATGGCCGTGTTATCTCACGTGGTGGCGATGTCAATTGGCCGCCAAGATCATGTGATTTGACACCGTTGGACTTCTTTCTTTGGGGTTATTTGAAAGAAAAGGTGTACGTCGATAAGCCAGCAACAATTCAAGAGCTAAAGGATGAGATAATTCGGCACATTAACGGCATAGAACCTCAATTTGCCTAAGCGTCATCGAAAATTTGGACCATCGGATGGAGGTGTGCCGCCGAGGTCGCGGCGGCCATTTGGCCGATATTTTGTTCCATACATAATTGAGCCATACCATATTATCATAATAAAAAGAATTCACAATTATTTCCTAAATAATTTGTGTTTTATTCAAAATCAACATCGGCCCTTAAAATTTAACCACCCTTTATATGGAAATAGCATATCGGGTAAATCCCCTTAACAGCTTTGCTGGCACATACGCACTCTTGTCAACATTTTCCATGACCGTTTGGCATAAATATGGCTGAATTTCATTGATGCAGTGCTCAATTTCCTCCTTCAAGGCGTGGGTGGTCGTGGGCTTGCTGGCATAAACCTTAAACTTCAAAAAAACCCAAAGAAAAAAGTCAAACGACGTTAAATCGCATAATCAGGCCGATCAACTCTGATCACCAAAAGGGGAAATTACATGACCAGAAAATGACTCCTGCAGTAATTGAATTGTTTCTCGGGCTGAACGGCATGGGGCCGTCTTGTTCGAACCACATGTCGTCCACATCCATATCTTGCAATTTAAGCACGAAAAACAGGATTATCATGTCGCAATAGCGAGCACCATTAACTGTTATTGCCTGATCAGCCACATTTTCAAAAAATAATGTCTCCCTAAATTTTTTAATTAATCTCCTCACAGTTGATGAAGTTAAATCACTATTCCAACCTTATTTCGTACGAAAATTGCAAACTATAGCTGCCAAACCTTTATTATTTAAAAAATATTGCTCAACAATGAAACCGCGTTGTTCTATCATTTAGCGCTCTATTTTTATTAACTCTGAACTGTCAGATGTCACGCTGTCTTTTTTTCCGTTGGCAACACTTTACCGCACAAATGGCGCAAAATTCTAATCTTGCATGAATTTTGGGACACTCTTTATACTGCAACTGCCGCAAATACAGCCTGTGTTGCAAATACAGGAATTCTTATTTTGACTTCCGATGGAAGTATGTGTTTCAATGGCATGGCGCGAATATGCCAGTTTCTATACGTGTGGTGTTCTCCGTTTCAGCTAAAGATGCCTTAACAGAACTGGATACACAGTTTCTATGCATCGTAACTTCAATTTTCATCCTAAATTGTATATATTAGGTGAGATTTCAGACAGATAAAAGCGTGTAAAGAAATGTGTGAAAAATGGCTCTTATTCCTACTATCAAATCATTCATCTGAACCGAACTTCAGAGCACTCACGGTGAAGTGAGAGAAAGAGCACGTGAAATTCAGTCATTATTTGTATATATATGTTTTATTCAACAGCATGTCAATTTGAATAAGTTTGTTGAACATCAGAGATATTGTTAACAACTAAAAATTAGTAAAAATGCAATGCAATTTCCCAATTGCGTTTGTTTCTTTAATTCTAAATTCACGAGTGTAATAATGATTGAGTGATAAAATAAAGATAAGTTATTTAAAAAGATGACCACTTTATACTTTTCTAATTACCTTTGTTGCTTTAATTCTACATACAAGAGTGCAAAAATAATTGAGCGATTAAATAAAATAGAGTTATTATAAATTATTTATCTGTTTTAGTTTGAAAAAATATAGTGACTACAAAAAAATATTGTAATAATAAAAATGCTGTAGAAAATCATATTGGATAAGCTTTAAAAATTATGAAATAGAAAAATAACAAATTTACAAAATCCCGACTGCAAATACTATAATAATCAATTACGCCACCATAGCCGTGAGAGAATTAATCTCGCAGTCCTCTATTATATTTATAGATAATTATATTCACCATAGTATAATAATTCCAGGCAAATGATCGTGTAAATTTGAACATTTATATAAATGTAGCGTCTATGTTCGATTAGTAGGATAGTCATTTGTGAGAAAATGTAAGCGCGGGAAAGAAAGGCCTAATTCAAATTCTATATTTGCGAATCATTATAAATATCGTATCTAATTGCTTGAATCAATTGAATTAAAATTAATATATTATAATTTTCGATATTTATAATGATTGACGCAAATACGGAATTTCAATTAGGCTTTTCAATGTCCATCCTTCTGACCGACCACAGATGCTATATCTATGAAAATGTTAAAATTTATACGGTCGCTTGCCTAGAATTATTATACTCAGACACGATTATTTGACACAGTAACGTATTCAACGTTGCTCATCAATGAATATAAAATGTTTCCTACAATGTTCCTGTGCGGAAAAATCGCCAGCGTCTTGGGGAAAAGAGGGTGCTATATTGTATACTTTTGGTAAGAAGAACTATCAGACCTATGTGCAGCATGCGCTTATATTTTGCACGCGATAGTGCGCTTTCCCTACCTTCCATTTTATTCCCTTGAGACACGCGAGTAGCTAAAGAGACGTATGTCGCTCGCAAGTATATATTGGGTTGCAAGATAATCTGCTTCGCTGCACAGACGAAATTCAATTTGTCAACCGGTACACCGGCCGTCAGTCGCGCCGTGTAGATCCTCTTTCAACTCGGTTGACTCTTCCAGCGCAGTAAAAAGCTCATCGGGTATGATAAATGCACGATAAACGCCGAAAAGTTGACCAATGCCCACAGTGTCGTCCTATAGCGGTATTTTCAATAGAGGGACTATTTCTCTATGCGGATTTGGTACTTTGCGGATCTCAACCTTTGTCATTCATAATCCTGAGTCGTTCGCTTCTTCAGACTTTCTCGTTGTATTCCACATTGCTCTGTAAAAGACTTGCAGAATCACTGGTAATCGCATGATATGTAGGTACGGATATATGTCGAGAAAGTCTAAAGACTTAGGGTCGTATGGAGAAAATAAGTAAAGAGAATGCTAACTTATTGTAAGATGAATTCATCTGATTCGTACATCATTCGGTGACATATCTTCAACAAGATGACTCATAACGTACCAAAAGTTCCCGCTTGATATTAAAAATATTATTTAAGTAATGGTTTATAGTATTTTATTATTTTATATCGTTTTTTTAACTACCAGTTTGACGCTGAAATTAGAAAAAAATATCTTGCGTGAAAACAAAGCAAAGAATTGGAAACAGTCGTAATATTTTTCATGCTGCATGGATCTCAAGTTAATTTTGCATACACCGCGTGATATATCCACAATTTGGCAGAAAGTCCGCGACGACATTGGACTTTCACGGTAGTAACACTTTGAGAAAGAAGCTCGTCTAGCTGCACTTCCGGGGAGTCTGTTAGATTTCCAATTTCTGGCGGGATACATACGGATATAGAGAAACGGGAGAATAAGATAGTCGTCGCCTTCTATCTGCTCTTTTTTGCTCTCACGTTTGCAGCCTTATCTCGCGGGACTTGGTAGGATAGTACGTTCGATTTCAATAACGGTCGCGGAAGGAGAACGATCCCAGTGTACATTGGAGGGCAATGGGAAGCACCAGAAGCCACGGGAGAGTGAGACGCGCAGAGACTGTAGCTTAAGCGAGAGGTATACGATTCACCGTGCAACAGGAACAGGTCCGAGACAATGGGACCGAATCGACGACGACGAAGGACGAGGAAGAGGAAGAAGAATAAGACGATGTCGTCGTCGTCGTCGTCGTCGTTGCAGTCATCGCCGTCGCCAACCTCGTCGAGACTTCCCATCGGAGAGCCTTTAGAGACGCTCGACCGACCTTGCTCCTCTCGTGGGATCGACTACGAATTCGAGAATCGCTTCGAAAATACCACGTTTCTCCTGGGTGCCTGGCTCTCGTCCACTCCATGTGGCGCATCCTTGAAATGTATCTTTGCAAAGATCTTTACTAGGCATCTTTCCGATTATATATATGTAGCACATACCTATATACAAATAATACTGCAATAGTATAAAGTGCATGCTTGAAGAACGAACCATAAACTCGAGATCGTAAACTCGATTTTTTTTCGTCAAACTCAGTAAGAGACAATGTCAGTGTTTTTTTTTTTGCTCTTACCTTACTCTCTTACTTTTAACTTCTATTCTTTATTTTTGCGAATACAGAAGATCTCGAGTAGAAAACCTATAACGTTACATCCGGCCTGAATTAAGCATTGTTAAGGCCTCGTTGACAGCCATATCTGCTCTGACAGGGCCTAAGCAGTGCTTGATTCACGCTGGACGTAACGCTATAGATATTCTACTCGAGATCTCGAGCGGCATCCATTTGAAAGGCTTTTTTCACTAATTTGGCGCGAATTATTTCGTAAACATTAGAGACGCGAAGTCTCGAGATTTTCTCTCGTATTGTATTCATCCAAATCGAAAAGTATATGTACAAACGAGCAGTGATAAATCTGCGTAAATTAACAAAAATTTCGTACTTGAGGCAATTTTTTTTCATTAAACCGAATTAACATTACAGTATTTGTTCTAATTCTAGGGGAAATACAACGTTATATTATTAAAATGTATCTGGTTCTTTAAAATTTACATTTATCTCATACGGTAAAGAATCGAGTGATGCGCGGTCCTACGGACAGGGAGAGGAATTGTTAAAAATGCGTTATTATTTTCTCTGTGTTTGACAGGTACACTTGGAAAGCTCGACGACTACTTAAATAAGGACCTTTCCGAATCGGAATTTGCCAACGCTAATGTTACTGGATGCTTACTGAACACTAATATATCGTATTTTGTTGCTACAAATCAAGCATATGTTGAAGTTTAAGTACGTTATTCGTAAAAATCCAAAATGGTATTATTAAATCCGTATACTATTGTCCATTATTGTCGGATGTTGAAATATAAATATAACCAAAAAGTACAATGTTTTTGAGACATAGTTACTGAAAATTAATGCATGATACATGCATACGACTGTCCTACACCGTTATATTAACATTTTATAAGTCACACCATACGAAACCGTCCCGAAATGGAACTATGAAGAGCAAGCAGAATGGTGGTAACACGTTTTTATGATAGAATCGAGAAGCAGGGATATTCTTGTGACTTAAAAAGGGTCAATACACATTTTTATATTTAAAGTATGGTGATTTGGCGCTTTCATTTTCTAAATATAGTTAAAAAAAAGTACAACAACCGCTACTTTTAATGTTAAGAAGTATATAAACATGCAATTCTAAACATTGACTTTACAAAATTGTACATTTATCTACGTACACAGGTTCTTTAAATATCGAACTCATATGCACGTGCGGTTAATACCATATCGGTATTATAAATAAAAAATAACAGTTCTTGAAATATGTAATCGAAATTGTGATTTTTCAATGACGGTATGTTCTCTCTAATTATAATTATAATTATAATTATCTCTAAAATGTCTCAATTATCTTTGATTGTAATGCACACTCGTAGTCGAAATTTCAGAAACAATGGTGCTTTATTTTTCGAATCTAATAACTGAAATTTTGATGACTTGAACCACTCGTTTAATATTGGAATATATATTAAATTCCAATTAGAATATTGAATTTATCAAGCAGTATATTGATTTATATACACAGATCCATTAGTGATAGAATTAATTCTCACGTAATGTATTTTTCAATCCCCGGTTTCGTTATTATCTTATATATTATTATGAAATTTTAAACAAAATTTACAACAAAAGTATATTGTTATTTATTTCTTATACGTACTTTACACTTAATGATTCTCACTAGATAAACAATTATTTTGTCCTTTTAATGACGACGGCTACACTCGAGTATTAGAGGCACACGGATAGAAAATAAAGGGGCTCGCGATATCCAAGAAGTCGAGAAATTACATAGACGGCGGATAATGGACGAGTTAATCAGCTGCCCTTCGAGACCGAGTGCGCGCACGTAGCGCCCGTCACCGTGAACCGTATCAATATAGCTGTAACACACATGGAGACAGAGTGGACTGAAAGCCGTACAATTGCTATCAAGCCTGAATTTATTTCTGATGGATTAGCAGAAGCGTTAAAGCCCCTCGAGGGTCTCGTATAGCCAGCGAGCAACCAAGCCGGAGCCCAGAAAGATTGACGAAAAAAATAGTTTACGGAGGAATTAAATCGTGATCCTCATTCCATCATCGCTCTTATCTGTGTCTTCATTTTATTTCGTTACGTCATTATTTATTTGTCATCGTAACAATATAAGATGTCAAGAAAATACGCTCGTTGATAAGGCTTCGCCATCGCGAACTTGTGTATGGAAAAAGAATGTGCAAGGTGCAGCAAGCGTTTATCGTTTATTGCTAGGAGGACAAATATCGTAGCGTCGCCTTAATGACATCTCAATTATGCTGTAATATAATAAAGGTGACACAATGAGCCATGGAGTAACCGTGGATCACATCAGTTTATTAGATTATTAGGCGGCCTTTAAGGGTATTTTAAAATGATTATATTACCTTAAGTTTGCAACCGTGGGAATCATATTATTGTCATTATTTAAAAATTCCTATCAGGTAGAAAAGACTAATCAATCGAAGGGAGATGGAGCAATAAATACTTTCAACATCACGATAAATATGATGAGCTTTCCGGCCTTTTTAAAAAAAAACACATTTCGAAGCAGAACAAAATTTATTTCTCGACGTAGACTCCCTGCAACTTTATACATTTGGTCCAACGTTTCTCTCATCCTTTTAAATCGTCAGAAAGAAATTGATTGTCTAAACCTGAAAAATACTGGCTTACAGCGTTTTTCCACCTCAGCATTTGACTTTAATTTTTTTCCCTCGAGAATTTTTTTCAAATTAGGAAACAGGAAAAAGTCGCTGGGAGCTAGATCTGGCGAATATGGTGGGTGCGGAAGCAATTCAAGCTTCAATTCGTTAAATGTTGACATTGCGACCATGCACGTGTGAACTCGAGCGTTATCCTGGTGAAGGATTTTTTCTTGGCCAAATGCGGACGTTGTTTTCTTAATTGTGGCCTTCAATTTATCCAGCAATGCAGCCTAGAACTGTCCGTTGATTGTTTCACCCTTTGCAAGGTAGTTGATAAAAATTATTCCACGGTTATCCCAAAAAACTGTTGCCATCACTTTTCCTGCAGAGAGAACGACATTTGCCTTCTTCGGAGTTGGTTTCCCCACCGTAATCCATTGCGTTGACTATTGTTTGGCCTCAGGCGTATGGTGGTGTACCCAGGTTTCATCGACGGTTATCATTCGCCGCGAAAATTCCGCTGAATTTTTTTGATACAGGCTAAGACACTCGCGCGACATGTCCGTCCGTATGTGCTTTTGGCTGATCGTTAACAAGCGCGTCACCCAGTGCGCGGACAATTTTCTCATATACAAATCTTGATGTAAAATGTTGTGCACCCGTTCAGATAATATCCCACAATCCTCAGCAATACCCTCAACAGTAAATCGACGATCTTTCATCACAGTTTGATGCACTAAATCGACCATTTCGTCAGTTGTAGCGGTTTTCGGGCGCTCGGAACGTTCCTCGTCTAAAATACTCGTACGACCACGTTTGTACTCGGCCACCCAATATTTGACCATTGTAGATGGATGGGAGGCTTCACCGTATACAGAATCTAGCTGATCTTTTATTTCCAGAGTCTTTTTCTCTTTCAAATGAAGGAATTTTATCACTGCGCGATATTCAATTTTATCCATTGCTGAGAGACAATGTCGGCTGACAACTTTGGAAGAGTGCCATAGACAAAGTAATGATCGGAATTGATTGAAATTTTTACGGTTTACATATGTCAAAGCCATCTATCGGACGGCGAAAGAATTTTTTTTCTCCAGTTACTTTATGTCGATAAGGCCGGAAACTTTTCAAATGGCCCTCGTAGTATGCGTCTGCAACCCTAGGCATTTGCATTGTCTGTCTCTCCTTCGCGCAAGTCTGCTGTCATAGGGCTAACTAGGTTGAGACTTAAAAATAGTAAAAAGACTGAAGACTGAAGCTTTATGAATTCTTCTCAGAAACACAACATTGATAAACTCGATCGAAGTAATATGGCTTTTGATGAAATCGCTTGATTTCCCATCCTCTTCACGAACATCAAGGGGAGATAGCAGAACCGGTTCTCGATAACGTACATTTGACAATCGCACCAGCCGGTATTATTTCTGCAGCATTTGAGTCACACGAAGGCAAAAGAGCTTTATCAGATTCTGCCTCTCGAAAAAGTATATTCTTAAAGCATAAATAAAATCATTTTTCTGACTTTACAAAAGAGAACTCCCAACGCCAATATTTTTTTTTACATTTAAATAACACATTTTATTAAACATGTAAAGAGGGTTCCGTTTTATTTTAAAAATACTCAACTATCCTGCTTTCTCTACTATTGTATCTCTCCTTGTTTTACCATAACACATTTCTTTAATTTTTTGTGTAGATCAATGAGGCAATTAATAATTTTAGAGCCAATTAAAAAACTCCATCCAAATAAATCCAATATGTCCCGACGTTAATTTTTCCACACTCTCTTCCACATTTTTATCGGCAACAAGTTTTGAAACAAAAGTCCAATCTGAATTCGATAATTAATCTCTATCGACAACGTTTAACCTTTAAGTTGCTATCAAGTTTAATACTTTTTTTTTGTAACACGTCTTTGTAAAAACTTCTGACATATCCATAGGCCATAAGCCATACGCCATATAAACCGATGTACATGTATATGCACGTATGTTCATATAATCAGAGCGAAATACGTGATCTGAAAATTTTCAAAATGCCGGAATAACTTTCTACAGCTATCATGGAATATAACTCACCCCATCGTATATATTTCCTCTCATTGAGTCTCATGAAAACCCTTCGAGTCTAATTGGCCTGTGGTGAAAGCCGCTTCGTCCCACTACGCCGCACATGATTATCGTCCTGCTTGGTACCTGCTAAGTACCGTAAATTCATTCTGACACTGCATTGACGTTAAAGGCTTAAGTACTTATTATCAGTGTTCTATTATCCTATTAAGAAGGGGCAGAAATTCACAATGCAAGTGCCGCACAGACGGATTTAATTTCAACACATTTCCTGGCTTACATGATATCCGCTTTTGTGTGACGAACTGCTTTGATCTGCTTTGATTTGTCATTGACAGCATGATGCAATATTTTATCTATTAGATATCGCAGATACACTGTAGAAGGAAACTTTATATCAATAGGTTTCAATCTTGAAAATATAATTACTGCGTAATGTGACACGTGTAAATTACCAGCCGAGTCACCACACGCCTAGATAAATTGTTTCAACCCAGTTAATTCATCTGACGTAATTAAAAGTGAAAAATAGATGTAAGCGAAGAAGCTTGTGGTTAGAAAATAAAAAAGTGAAGAGACATTTGTCAAAGCAAAAAAAATCACGCAGTTTTGTATCACCCACAGTAGGTTTTCGACGAAATATTAAAGAAGGAAGATCGTGGGTGTATTAAACGAAGACGAAAAGTTCTTCTTTGTTCTACAACCATTACATATTGTTTCGAAATCAGATCAACTCTTTGTGAAACCAAGCATCTTGTCATAAAAGGGCGATATTGAATTTTTTTCTCATGATTAAATATATCGTCCAAGCCTTTAATAAACAAAAATAAAAGAGCAGAGGCCTTCTCTGTTCAAGTTAACTTACCACCTCGAAAAGTTAAAAACTCAATAATTACGACAAACCGCAAACCACCGGAATTACCGATCCCAATTCGCGTGACTCGCGACCACGCAATTAAGAGAATTTGATTTAAACTCTCACAACCTCAAGTACCAAAGTACCAATACTAGTTATAGCATAACTGCAGCGTTTCCATCAGCCATACAGTCATTAATTTACATCAAAGGATGGGATGTCGGTGTATATCGACAAACTCATCGAGCAAACTTTGGCTGGCGTACGTGACGACACCAATCCCATTGAACTTTGAAGATGCGGCGGAGATAAAGTTCTTTCCGAGTCTCCTACCATCTAGGTCTTGACGTCAACACTTTTAACATTCGTCGGCGACGTGACTCACGCTCGCGAGGGTTCGCTGAATCGAAGCGTGGACGGTCGCCCGAAAGAAGCGCAGTTGCAACGTATCAAGCAATAGCCAGAGATATTCATTTTTCTCGTTGCGATTCTCCAATAGCCGTGCGAGTTGATACTATTCGAGACGGGATAGCACGCACCGCCGCTTCCATTTCTATTCATTGGTAGAAAAGCCCTCGACCCCGAACTCATCCACACACCGCTCGCTACAACCCACCCGATAACACGTTCCGAAATTCTTTATGGCCTCGTAAAAAAATATTCACGGGCTCCCAGCGAGCGGTCCGTTTTGGCTGACGTGACGTACCTCATCCTCTATCGCCTCCCTGCTTCCGAGCACTGTTGACGACGATGCTCCGGGGCTTCAACCCCCATGGAACGCCCGCTGAGCGAGATCTCGGAACGAGTGATTACCGCACGAATCGCCACTACGGTATATAGCATATACACTATACTCTATACTATAGTACTGTGTATACCAATATAGTATGCTACTGAGGTAAAAGAAAACTACTAACCCAACCCTACGCCCATGGATCCTCGGGAGCTCCATCGAAGAGCAACCCTACAGTTATTGACCATATAACAAAAGTTATTTTAGTTACAAAAAAAGAACTTCTTTTATGTGAATCAAACGAGGTTAACACTTACGTAAATGTAAATGTTCACATTTACGATTACTTAAAAAGCTATTGAACCAATTCAGGAGAAACTAATTGCTAATTAAGGACGCTGGTAATTAAAACTACGTTTGTTTCTATAAGTAGGATTGAAAAAGGCAACTAAGATTGCTAAAATCGCTTTTTTTTTCGCAATTTATATTCTAGTTTCCATTTTTTCAAATTGTTATTATATCGCTTTTTTTTATATTCTTCAAAAGCTATTTTCTATAAATTGTTACCAATCTCTCTCGGATTGCCATTCACTGTGTAATACCCCAAAAGCAGTAACAGCCCCGAATGAATTCTTTTATCAACGTATCGCGACACACATTACCCTCATTTCGGAATCCTCGCAGTATCTCGATGCGAGTCGAGATATGATATCGTGAGATGGCGCTCGCGTTTTACACCATATAATATTACAGTACGTTTATACGATATTCAGCAGAAAAACGTTATGTACCAGTGACAGCAAGAACCCCAGGTTCACGAGCCATTCCTCCTCCTCCATACCCTATCCCTTCTCCCTCGTTATTTTGGGAGTGGCATGACGAACAAGACCGAGAATAAGATATGTCTGGCACTCTTAATCTCCATATTCGACGCTTGATACGTACCACGTTACTAAAATGAGGACTAGCGTGATAGATATCGCCAAGTGCCATCTTAAGTTCTGATTGATGCTCCCTCTTTTTTTTTCATCTAGATACGCTCGTCAACTGAACTCTTATTTTCTTTGCTTTTATTTGTTTAACGTTATACCGTAGAGCGTTTGTTACGTCGCTAAGAAAAATGTATTATCTCGCCTCGTGAATATCGAAGATTAAGGAGAATACGACATAACACTTTGTGATGAATAAAAAATTGTTTATTTTTTGTTGCAGGTGCAATTTTCACCGAGGACCAGAGAGACAGTCCCTCGGAAATGGCTTTTAAATATGCGGTGTATAGGATCAATAAGGATAAGAGTCCATTACCCAACACGACTTTGGTTTACGATATTGAATACGTACCGAAAGATGATTCCTTCAGAACGTCGAAAAAAGGTGAGCGTGGTATCCCTGAATTAATAAAATATCAACACTCTGTTTCTCAGTTATTGTCTTGTATTACGCACAATCCATATTAATTCTCTTTAGTACGCATACTTCGAGATGTCGATATGGCACGAGCTCAATATTCGATATAAAACAACAAGCTGTAACGAGAGCAAAACTGATTCGACCCTCTTTTTTGCACTTGCTCTTTGTAATTAAAATGTCAAACTTTTAGTTGACGAACGAAGTAGAATCGGAGTACGCAATCTTCTACTCCGTTTATCGAGGAATTAATTTGTAAATTCTTTCAAGTTTGTAGACAACAAAGTTCGCAATACGTATTTATCAATATAAGGTATACAGACAGCGATCAGAAAGAAAATTGAAATACAACGCTGATTAGATTCTCCACTATGTCGATAAATTAATTGCAAAATAATCTTAAACTCAGATTGCAACAAACTCCTACCCCAGGTAAATGTTAAACGTCAGGTTAGCGTAATCTGCTAAATCCAGTTTATACCGCTTTAGTTACACTTTTATTTGAAAAATGACTTTTCAGATTTCTTCCTTTATATCATTGATTATGTCAGCATACAGAGTTTTATATTATTTTTCAAATACTGCTGTTTGATATACATTTTGAGTATTACACACTTATATTTAACTTTTCTTACGAGTAAACAACCATTTCCTCAAAATAATATAATACCATCGCGGTTACTGTACACAGTCAAAAGAATGCACCATTTATAACTCGCAACAAGAAACTTTTAATGAAACCCGTCAAAACATTTCCTCCCCAGTTGATAAATATATTTTTTTTGGCTGTGGGAAGGGTGGGACGTGATCCACGACCAAGTAGAGAAAATAAAGTGATCACCACGTAGAAAATAGCATTTCCTCGACATTTTCACATCGCGGAGAATCCACAGCAAAGCTTTCTCGTCACTCACGTATAAGCACTAACACACAGAATAGTTTATCCCCTTTTCTAGCCCTCAAGCGAAGAGACTGTGTCAACGGCGAGTGTCGGTCATCAACTTCTGATTCTTAACTTTGCGTCAATAAATATTCATAGTGCGTGAGTGAATGTTTTTTTTTTCCTTTCTGTTTTTATTAGGAAACATAGTAAAACGCGACTGCGTACATGAGGAACTCCTTTCTCTGCTTAGGGGATACGTGGAACATTTATGAAAATTTACTCCATTTTCTTGTATTGTAGTGAGTAAGATCCTCTATTCAGTATTTGCATACGGAAGTTGCCTGTGACTGTAGGGTTTCACTTTCCGCATACGAACTTCACGTCGTAAATCTCTTGTGCGTCGCGAACGTCGCGAGTCTCTCAAAGATACTCACTCTCTGCTTCGAACGACAGGCTGAAATGTATTTTTATTACATTTGCATGAATATTTACGTAATACGAAACGTGAAAAATTCATCGAAAAAAAATGTCGGTAAAAAATTTGAGACAATTACATTTACACAAGCATCTTCTACAGTTACAAGAATTTGTGAAATAAATTGAAAACATCCGAAGTACGTACGTCAATGTACATGCTATTTAATAATTTCACTTGGTAGAAATTTATCGATACATTCACACTGTATGTTATAATCTAAAATCAAAAACTAATAACTGAAATAACAATTAAAAAGGCGTGTTAGTGTGAAGATTTTACGTTGATGAGAATGGTTAACTTAATTCTGGCTTCTTCTTGGAAGAAGTGGTATTAAAATTTTCGATAAAATTCAAAATTTGGTAAAATTGCAATTTTTATTAAGTTTATATCCCTTAATCGATTCTCACCAAATTTAAGACGAAGTATCTTTACGCTCTATCCAATTGGTATGCTTTCTTTCTATAATTTATGATTCTATATAATCTGAACGCCTTGATCGATTCTTGTCGAACTCAATACCGAAAAAACTTGTCCCGTGGAATATTTTTGTAGAAAGCTTTAACTCGATAACTAAAAATTTGAGAAAGCTAGAGAGCGTACGTACTTTTTTTGAAAAATTCAAAACAACCATAAAATGTGACACCCGTTAGCGATTTGGACGAAAATTGTATCAAACTGACGGGGGTTGCAATCCAAATCGTGTGCAAAGTTTCAGGATGGTCGAGTAACCCGTTCTCGAGATTGCAATTTTGCAAACTCATCATACATATATATACACACACACACACGCACAGACATTTTTTTCTAAATATAATTTTTCGACGTTTTGGGACTTTTTATGTACTCTGACATTAAAATCTATGCGAAAGCAAAATAAAATTTAAAGAAAACTCATAACTAAAATCCGTATCAATGTATTTTGGAAAGAATGTCCGATTAGTTTAAGGGGTAATTCAGCTGTGAAACATCAAAAAATGTTCTTTATTTAACAATTTCATTTTTAGTGAAACAAATGTTCAACGTTTTTCAAGTTATGCATATTTATTAATCTACAGTTTGGGATAATAAAAAAAATTGTTAAAGTTCTTAATGTTTTTTTTTCAATAGTTAGTGCACTGAATTGTGTACCCTTAAATAGCTCTGAACTTCTGGGGTAGGTGATTCCGAGAGAAGCATGTCGTTATCTTTTGGATCAGAATTATTTTGATTATTAAAAAAATAACAAATAGGTGCAAAGTTTAGATACCGAATTTTTGGTGGATTTATCATTTTCCACGTTAAAAATTACGAAATTGTCAATAGAATAACGTGAAAAAATCTTGGACAGATTAGTCGAATACTTTTCTTATCACATACGCAAGTTGAAAAAATTACGTTTAGAAAAATCGAGTTTTTCCGATCGAAGAATGTTTCCAAACCCGCCGTAATTTTTTTTCTTCTTAAAATTGGTAAAGTTACAATTAATATATGAAAATAATTTTGAAATCCACTGTTCAAGTCTGCGATAACTCATTAATTAACAGAAAAAAAGTTACATACATTTTGAAAAAAAAAGTTGACTACCGATTCTCGTGTGAGAATGTTCTGAATGTAAAAACATCATTTTATTTTAGGCTACCAAGCTACCAAAATGCCTGCTGTTTTTGTCACATGACAAAAAATCAACAGTAGATGTTTTTTCTCATAATACGTACAGCCAAAAAAAGTAAGGTATCTCTCTATGAATATCAATGACTCTGACCCGATTCCCTCCTCTTGATTACTTAATTTCTAAATCAAGTTCTAAAAGGTGCTAAAAATTATAACAAAAATGTAAAAACAAATGTAAAACAAATGTAAAACAAAAATGGTAACGTGATCTGTAAATAATAGAAAAAAACAGAGAAGGCTGACGGAAAAGATATCGACGACATATAAAATAGGCGTAACCCGCGTTGTATGCGGGTTACCTCCACTTATATGTTTTAGTCCTTTTAATTCTTAGTCGTCTATATCAAATCTACTTCGTTAGGAGCGTTTCTTACATGAATTTATACGTATTTACTGAGGCATGCATTCGCACTTTGGGATCTCAAATTCGTACTTTATAAAGGTTTTTCGCTATCTTATTCGCTGCCTTTCCGTCTATGTTTTATATTATCTATCTTAGTTCCCATTCCTCAACCTCGTCGTATGTTTTCATACCCTTCGTCCTTGTCATCGTGTCGTAAGTTAAAATATGCAAATTACTGAGAACTCTTTGCAAGGGTACGCGACCGTACATTTGAATATTTCATTTGGAAAAACTCGAATAAAGCCTTAAGCGCGTGGAACGAGTCAAGATCGTCGAGAAAGCACACTTAGCTCGTCCCTTTTTCGTTCTTGGATGATTCTGGCCCTTCTCCTTGTTATTCATTCCTATCGTTTCTTCTTTAGTCTCTCGTTCACGGTCACCGGGAACCCCTTGGGAAGCCTGTAAACAGCCTTCGCGTAAGCTCTGTTAGTTTTCTACTCTTTGATTCGACTTTACGAGTTACAAAGTCTTATCTAAGTGATATTGCACTGTATAATTCGAGTATGACACTATAATATAATAACCCTACTAAAAAAAAAAAAATTAGACGACGTTCAATTAAACTAAAATCATATATTATCATTTTTAGGTATTCACCCCGAAATAAGACAAGCGTGCCTATTGTAATATACATTCGTCGGTTCTGAAACGTCCACATCACATTATATCTCAGGAGCCATCGAAACAATTTTGTTATCCATCGGCAAATAGCTTCGTTCCGATGTAAACTCAAGACACAGAGTTTAATGCTGCTTATTCAACTTGAACTATATGTTTACCTGAAAAAAATCTTTTTTTTTTAAACACACTGATTTTGTTGCGTCAGAATTCAGCAAATACTAAACAGAATTGTTTTTCCTGTATAGCACTTTGTCACGTAACTATCCCACATATTTATGACCCATTCAACTAAATAGAACTAGGGAATTGCATGAAATTATAATCCTTTTTGGCTTATTTACATTTGAGCTCATGATTTTATAACGCGTGAAGCAACTTTCTTTCTTTTCACAGTTTCTCTTCACTATAATAGAAAAAATCAATCTCTAGAATTTAAAGCCCGTCACTCAATGTTTAGTGTGGAATTTTACTGCAAAACAATTTTTAATAGAATTAAAAATACATAGAAGTGTGAAAACATAAGCTTATTATTATATTTTCAGATTGAATACTTTTATTGATGAAAAAAAACATTATTCAGTTAAACAAAAAAATATATACACATCATTTTTTGAATTATTTTTTTTATCACCAGTTATTAATAATATTTTTAAGAAAATTGAATTAATTAAGAAAAAAAGTCAAAGAAACATAATATACATGAAAATAATATCAATCCAACTTTGTACTAGTATAAATTATTCTGCTTTTAATATTAGAATAATAATTGTAACACTTTTATTAGTGAAACTTGATTATTGTTTCATAAACTGTAAACTTTACCGTAATTCTTTTAACACTTCGACACAGGAGTGATGAGTAACGTTCTGCTTAATAAAAGTTGTAAATCTGAACGAATTTTGCTTTACGAGGTCTTAATCAAAACAGAAAAGTTTTCTAATCATTGTTAGATTAAATGAAATATTTTGCGATCATTAATCAGTGTACGAGATATTGAAAATATCCTTTTTTAAGAAAACATCTCATACTTTCTGTTGATAACCATAATCTTGTTATTATTTTCAATCTGCACAATGATTATTCTTTTTTCATATTATTCAATACTAATGGAGTAGCCCTCCCCCCCCCTGAACACCTCATACGCCAACCCACAGTGGTCATGGTTTAGTTAGGGAGATTGTGTGTGCAGTCTTAAGTCAGTCTATCTATTGTGGAACTTTCAAGCATAAAAATTGTATGTCCCGAAGGGCTTCCAGGGGGGACTTAATAATCTGATCTTCGAAGAACTTCTCCTATCGGCTATTGACCCCCTGATTGTATGTCCTTGTTATTAGCTGCGTATCCCTAAAATTAACCTCGTGGATTCTAACCCAAGGTGGCAGCGGCAGCGACAGCAGCGGCGACATATTTTTGATAATATTGACAGTACATGCGTTACCTAAGCCGTATGTTACTGAGTGAGGTGGCGCCATCTAATAACGCATTTTAAACCTGATGACGAATATGCAAATTAATGTAGAAGGTGTTGATTAAAATTGTTAGATGTTTCGAGCATAAGACGAGTCTTCAGAAAAAAAAAATCATTTTTCGCTATACTACAAATATTTGAACAACGTTTCATTGCGTTGCATTAGTGTAATTGTGACTTTGAAATGTGAAATATTTGTAAAGACACATAAGAAAATTTCTCCTGTCCGCGTTTCAATTGCAGTCTTCTTATATTTCATATCATCATCTTAAGATATGAAACATATAATATGAAATGACCTCAGCGAATTTCAGAGATTAAGATTTACGCTTAAAAGAATACCATCGCCGTAGTATTTTACAAGAAAATATTATCAACAGACGCGAGAATAAGTTCGATGTCGAATAAAAATCTTCAAGTAAAGAGCTTGTTTGGCGGTTAATTCTAATGATTTTCCTGTAATAGGGATTTTGTTCGGTAACGAAAACAATGTTGTGTTATATTTTTTTTAGGTCATCTTGTATTTATTTTCGTCTGAAGGCCGTAAGATATCGATAACTGAAAATTTATATACAAATTTCAAATTGCGGATATTTTATACGTGACAGAATCTAAAATAAAACATTCTAAAATCTTCTAAAATGGTTTCATAGTGCAGTACAGTATTATATGCTCTAGAATATTGTGAACCCCACTTTTAGGTATCCATTAAAAATGCATCTACGGACTTAAACTATCTTAATGTATTTTTACGATAAAGTTCGAATAATTAATCGTTTTCTGTAAATAACATTGATCATGAAGTTTTATGTAATTAAATAACAGAATTTGTGAACATACCGGTATATATATTTTCTTGATACAAAGAATTCCACAAAAATACAACGCTTAAAGAACTTGAGACAAGTACGTTTACGTCAGCGACCTCTTAGTCTTACAAAAAGTTGTGAAATTTTATTGCGCGCCTTGTCCTCAGATCACTTATTGTTAGTAGTACCTCCCTCTTCACGCCAGTGTTGCCACAAGGCTTATAGTTAAAAACATTATTTCCCCGGTGCCATGGTTTGTGGTCCATGGCGCACGTATCCATTCTCTAATTTCTTTTCTTTGCGCCGGACCAGCCACATCGTTATACAAATAACTGTGCAAAAGAAGAGATAAAAAATGGGACATAAACGTAAATGATCTGAATCCAATAAGGAAAATAATTGGAAGAGATTGAAGAAACTGGAAAAGGAAGTCCAAAGACAAAAGGAAAAGATTCATCAGCCAAACAAGAAACGTGAGCATAACCTCTTTCACAGACAAAGACCGAGTGGTGTCGTTAAAAAAAAAACAAATACGATGTAGAAAAAATTTCTAATGTGGACAAGATCTACGATGTAGCTGCTCGAACAAGTTTCGAGATAATCGTTAGGGAAAAAATCGGAGAATTAAAATGCCGACAAAGTTTCGAAATCGATTGAAAAAAAAGATTCGTGTCGAGTAATATTGAATAAAGTTATATATATACATATATATATATATATACAACTATAAGTTATATATATAGATTCATATAGATTCTATCTATATAGATCTATATATGAATCTATATATATAACTAGGTGTTACAGCATTACTTCAATACGAACTTTATATATTTATTTGTATACGAATTGTTTCCAAGACAGAACAGCCCAGGAAGGATCTTGGATAATGGAAAAGATAATCACGGCGAAATTTTTCCAGGTTCGAACACGAGTTGTATTCACACATTTTGGTAAGCCGCAGAAGGAAGCCGCGAGCTGTTCATTTAAAACGATGCAACTCAACAGGGACACATCAGAAGAGGCCCATAAGGATCTTGTGCTCGATGAAAAATTGCTCGAATAGGGAAGTGTCTTGACGCAGAAAAGACTCTAGCTCCGGCGATACACAACAATATTTTTATCAGATGGAAGGGCATATACTCAAAGAGGGCCTCCCGAAGGAAGAACGGGAAGGGATATTCAAGAAATATCCGGTTTCAGAAAATTGTACGGTAATGGAACCACGAAAGCTTAATGCGGAGGTGAAAGCATCTCTCCTCAAACCGATTATTCAGAAAGATAAACGGACGGTTGAAAAGCAACGCGATGTAACGGTGTGCTTCGCGGCGTTGGGCAAGTCATGTCAACTCTCGTTTCAGGTGCTATCCCGGACGTTATGGAGTTGTTAATGACCTTGAGCGATGTCTCAAGAGTTCTCGCGGACCTTCAATGAGAATAATCCAAGACACGACGTTTGATGATTTTAAGCCATCTCAATACAACCATGAAAGACGCATTAAAAATGCCACGATCATGGATGAATGGTTGTTCGGGAAGAACCTAGAAAACCTTGGAAAGTCGAAAAAACATCAGCTTCCACACAATATTCAAAACACTGGAGAGGTCTACCTTGTTGGCCAGCACGGGGTCGCGGTTCAGCGACGAGCGGGCATCACAAACGTCATATCAGAATTTCAAACCGAACTCATATAAGAGAAACGTAATCCGCCACATGACATCGGTGATGGGACGCGCGAGCTATTATAGGAAATTGAAAATTCGCTAAGTGTTCCCGCGGGTAGTTTACGCAAAACATTTTTTACCTACCTGGAAAGAGCCGGGTGGAAACGAGACTATCGTGAAATGGGTTAATGAGTACAAGATAGCATTCACGAGAAAAGTCGTGACAAGATAAAGTCATTCACAAGATACGGCACCAAAGGAGCCTTTCGGGGTTGAGGAGGAAAAATTGTAAATAGTCCAGCAAATGAAAAAAACTATTAAAGATGGGAGCGATTTGCAGTTGTCACGAAGAGTCAGGACAGTTTATCTCAAACATTTTATCATCTTAAATCTGAAGAATCTTAATAAATTTATCGAGACAGTACACTTTAAATTAAAGAACATAGAATCGTTAAAAAATGGATGTATTACAAGATTGTTTTATGGTAACTGTTACGTCCTGGGTTTTAACGAGTGGACGCAACGACGGAATAATATTTTATTTCCCCCATTTTGAGGCAGAATGCGCTGCCTCGGGATTGGGGCACGCTGGTGAGGGGCGTGATTTAAATAAATAATGTTTATTGAAGCACAGAAGCACGTATTAAAACAGTATATATATATTTATAATTTAACACAATCGTAGCATTATTAGACGTTAAAACGGTATTGAAACAATTACCAATAAACGTAATTGTAATAGTCTCTTGATATATACTACACAGTGTTTATTGGGACGCGCACAATATCATTGGTTGCGCGGACAATCACTATTTAAGTATATATTTATAGTTCAACACGATCATAAAATTGAGTGTTGCAAAACAGTAGCACCGATAGATGCACTATGTATATTAAAACAGTTAAACAAAGTTTATTGGATACGAAGATATTAAAAATAAATGATAGGATATAGGTATGATATGACGAGGACCGACCGTCATGGTCAGCCCCCGGAGAAGAACTAACTAATGGATGTAGTGCTGAAAGTAGTGCGACATCAACAATAAAAGATTTGCGGGGCGCAGCGCGTCTTGCCGATGCGCCGCGTCCCGTTGGTCGGCGTGCGAACGCTGACGTTAGCAAAAGGCATCGCAACGCGTCTCGCCGGTCAACGTGGGAACGCCGACCTACGCAAAAATGAGTCAAATATGTTTAAATCATATATGGAAGAAAATTTTCAAATTATACATGTATCGGAAGACCCAGGACGTAACACCTCCCCCGTTTAGTTGGATGCTGTGCTTGGGCTCTGCATCCATGAAGCCGCGGGCGAGCACAACGGGCTGGGTCCACGACTGTTGGATCTTCTTTCTTGACGATTGGATTGGAAGTCTTCGATTGTTGATTGAATTCGGAGTCCTCGTGGAGGAGGAGTAAGCGTTTTTCTTCTGTCTTGATGTTTCTTCTTGATGAGTGAAATTGCTTCGAAGCCCATCGAAGGCCCGTTGAGTGAGCGTTCAGGGTTCGCCGGTGTCGTATGACATTGAATGTCAGGTACGATCCTTTGTCGAAATAACGTCCCCATTGGGTGAGATAATTTCTTCGAAGTCCATCGAAGGCCCGTTGAGTGAGCGTTCAGGGTTCGCCGGTGTCGTATGACATTGAATGTCAGGGACGATCCTTTGTCGAAATAACGTCCCCATTGGGTGAGATAATTCCTTCGAAGTCCATCGAAGGCCCGTTGAGTGAGCGTTCAGGGTTCGCCGGTGTCGTATGACATTGAATGTCAGGGACGATCCTTTGTCGAAATAACGTCCCCATTGGGTGAGATAATTCCTTCGAAGTCCATCGAAGGCCCGTTGAGTGAGCGTTCAGGGTTCGCCGGTGTCGTATGACATTGAATGTCAGGGACGATCCTTTGTCGAAATAACGTCCCCATTGGGTGAGATAATTCCTTCGAAGTCCATCGAAGGCCCGTTGAGTGAGCGTTCAGGGTTCGCCGGTGTCGTATGACATTAAATGTCAGGTACGATCCTTTGTCGAAATAACGTCCCCATTGGGTGAGATAATTTCTTCGAAGTCCATCGAAGGCCCGTTGAGTGAGCGTTCAGGGTTCGCCGGTGTCGTATGACATTGAATGTCAGGGACGATCCTTTGTCGAAATAACGTCCCCATTGGGTGAGATAATTCCTTCGAAGTCCATCGAAGGCCCGTTGAGTGAGCGTTCAGGGTTCGCCGGTGTCGTATGACATTGAATGTCAGGGACGATCCTTTGTCGAAATAACGTCCCCATTGGGTCAGATAATTCCTTCGAAGTCCATCGAAGGCCCGTTGAGTGAGCGTTCAGGGTTCGCCGGTGTCGTATGACATTGAATGTCAGGGACGATCCTTTGTCGAAATAACGTCCCCATTGGGTGAGATAATTCCTTCGAAGTCCATCGAAGGCCCGTTGAGTGAGCGTTCAGGGTTCGCCGGTGTCGTATGACATTGAATGTCAGGGACGATCCTTTGTCGAAATAACGTCCCCATTGGGTGAGATAATTCCTTCGAAGTCCATCGAAGGCCCGTTGAGTGAGCGTTCAGGGTTCGCCGGTGTCGTATGACATTGAATGTCAGGGACGATCCTTTGTCGAAATAACGTCCCCATTGGGTGAGATAATTCCTTCGAAGTCCATCGAAGGCCCGTTGAGTGAGCGTTCAGGGTTCGCCGGTGTCGTATGACATTAAATGTCAGGGACGATCCTTTGTCGAAATAACGTCCCCATTGGGTGAGATAATTGTTTCGATACTTTTTGCGTATGGATAAAATGTTTCAGAATTAATCTTGAGCCTATCACCAACGTATATCCCACCGCTGCCACCAAAAATAATACTCCTGTTACGTCCTGGGTTTTAACGAGTGGACGCAACGACGGAATAATATTTTATTTCCCCCATTTTGAGGCAGAATGCGCTGCCTCGGGATTGGGGCACGCTGGTGAGGGGCGTGATTTAAATAAATAATGTTTATTGAAGCACAGAAGCACGTATTAAAACAGTATATATATATTTATAATTTAACACAATCGTAGCATTATTAGACGTTAAAACGGTATTGAAACAATTACCAATAAACGTAATTGTAATAGTCTCTTGATATATACTACACAGTGTTTATTGGGACGCGCACAATATCATTGGTTGCGCGGACAATCACTATTTAAGTATATATTTATAGTTCAACACGATCATAAAATTGAGTGTTGCAAAACAGTAGCACCGATAGATGCACTATGTATATTAAAACAGTTAAACAAAGTTTATTGGATACGAAGATATTAAAAATAAATGATAGGATATAGGTATGATATGACGAGGACCGACCGTCATGGTCAGCCCCCGGAGAAGAACTAACTAATGGATGTAGTGCTGAAAGTAGTGCGACATCAACAATAAAAGATTTGCGGGGCGCAGCGCGTCTTGCCGATGCGCCGCGTCCCGTTGGTCGGCGTGCGAACGCTGACGTTAGCAAAAGGCATCGCAACGCGTCTCGCCGGTCAACGTGGGAACGCCGACCTACGCAAAAATGAGTCAAATATGTTTAAATCATATATGGAAGAAAATTTTCAAATTATACATGTATCGGAAGACCCAGGACGTAACAGTAACAATAGATTTAAAAGTCGCATACTACTTGGTACTGATAGCAAAGTATTATAGAAAATACGCCGATTTCAATTCAAGGGATAACTCTTTGAGTTCACATGTTTACCTTTCGAACTCAATACCGCGCCGTAGATGTTTACAAAGGTTATGAAACCCGTAATAGCTCGTCTTAGGCAACACAGATATTCGTTGGTAATTTATCTAGATGACATTTGGCTTGTCGGAAGTTCCGAGAAGAATTGCATGGCTAACGTGACTGCGAATTGAGCAGACCGAAGTGAGACCATGAGATAGCACTTGAGATTACACATATTAGAAATACTTAATGAACCTACCGGAGTGAAATGCACACGAAGAGTACGTTACGACGTTCAAACGAGTAAGAAGGCAATATGGCCGAGTAGAGAAACCAATGGCCTCATCAAATGAAGGTACCGCTTCCTACTACAGCTCCTCTGCGGCGTCAGCGTCACCCACCGCACGAACTATACGTGTCTGTATAGTGCTGCCACCCGGCTGCCTTCACGACTGCCGAGCGCAGCGTGCAAGCGACCGAGAGATGCTCCGGTGGCCATGAGTAACAGCTGGCGGACGAGTGAGATTTCCGTAACATCTTTAATAGAGATAAGAGATAGACGCAGTCACACAGTCGAATGGAAATTTATTTATTTAATCAGAAATAGAAATACATAACGAACTATATTTCAAACGTTTGAAAGTCAGGTAAAGTAAAATAAATTATGGAACCGGATTTAATTAACAAAAAATCTAATATTCAGAGAATAATACATAGAAATGTATTCATTCCCGTATTTATAAAAACGAAAAAAACAGTCACTTGAACAAAATAATATATACTACATTCATAATCAAATTTTTAAGAACAAGTTAAATTATCACTTCACTTATACGAAATACTTTCGCCGCGCCTTCATTTTTATAAAAACACAATATAAACGGTAAAAAGACTCTGGAAACGTTACTATTGCTACTACTGAGTACGATCGCGTGTATTTTATTGATACTTTTTAAATAACGCGTGATTAGATGGTATTGTTCTGTCATGTATTAATCAATCGTCAATAAATTACTATTATTATATTATTTTATTATTCCACAGCACCGTAAGCCGTGACATGTTATTCCTTAATCTCTTTCAGACAGTCAGAAAGAGAAAGAAAGTGCTGGGAGCATCGAGGCAGTGACTGGGACTCGGTGTGTTGTGCATAGCCTTACTGCTGCGAGAAAAGTGAAAAAATCGTCATTATGAAATATACAAATCAACACATCTTCGATATGCGAAGCAGCATTTATTTTGTTGTTAATAGAAATATTACGAGCCAATACATCTGCCTGTAGCACGAAATATATTCAGAACGCTCTAAATTCATCAATATGCTAATAGTAACCTCTCAAAAAGTGGCTAAAGCAAGTTGGTCTAAGAAAGGATACTTGGAGCGTCTCATCGGTCAGTCGGTTTGGTAGGGTTACTTGTCTCAAGACACTACCACGTTTCTTTGGGAGAGTAAGTAAAGAGGATAAATATGAAGTATTATCTTTTTACAAAAAAAAAAAAAAAAGAGCTCCAACATTATTGATCTTCAAAATAGATGTTTATGACGAATTTTTTTATAATTCACTCATTACAATGATTTTGTACGGTTACATGTGTAAAGATGCTTCCTTTGCATACAAGTAGACCATTCGAATGAGAGGAATATATAGACGACATCAGTGTAGTGATTGGCATTCGAGTACTCAGTACCAGAAAAATCCGGGTTCGATCCCTGGTGATCACCATACATTTTCTCGATATTTCGGCAGGTCATCGTCACTATGCTTCTACATACTTTCTGAAATTCCCGTTCAGTCATCACACATGTTTTCTGTTTACATAGATACAAACACAATACAACATTTCTATTATGTTGTAATGTTGGTATGATAATAGAACAAACCTCATCATATCAATATATCAACATCGCTTTCAGATGTTTTGTGTAATAGGAAAATAATAGTCTCTCTGTCTCTCTGTCTCTCTCTCTCTCTCTCTCTCTCTCTCTCTCTCTCTCTCTCTCTCTCTGGAGATAAAAAATTCGAGGATAGTGTAAATAAAACCGAAGTGAGAAATAAACAAAGAAGAACGAAATCACAAGAGCGAAATGATAACCAAGATGAAATATACGAGGAACAAATAAGCATTGGGAACATCGAACAGGATCACAAGAGTGAAGAAATATATATGGAAAAAATCAAACAGTGTATATCAAAAGAATTACTGGGTGATACACTGAAAATTGTAATAAAAAAGATAATGCAAGAAGTCGTAGCTGAGGAAGTAGGAAAGGCAACGAGAGTACTCCGAGAAGAAATAGTTAGATTGAGAACGGAAATTAATAACTGTTCAGAACAGTACGAGCAATGTAAAGTAAAAAATAGAGGAAATGACGACAATAAATGCAATAAAGGATGGGAGTATTCCGAAATTGTACAAAAGAATAATAAAGAACGGATAATTGTAGAGCCAGTAAATGAACAGACAAGTGAAAAAACAATGGGTATGATGAAAAATAATGTAGAAATAATGAAACTTGGATTTGGAGTAGATAGTCTAATAAAAGCAACAAAGGGAAAAATTATAGTAGGATGCGAAAAAATGAAAGACCGAGATATATTAGCAGGGGCATTAAAAGAAAAGATGGGACCACAGTATAAAATCTACGCACCAAACAAGAAACTACCGAAAATAAAAGTCGTAGGGATAGAAGAAGAGATTGTAAAGGAAGACGAGTTGAAATTCATAAAAAAAGTGTGCGCACAAAACGGTATAGAGAGTGACAAAACTTCAAATAAAATGAAAGTAATTAAGAAAATCAAAGGCAGAGAAAATGAATCAACTATAATATTAGAAGTGGATCAAAAAACACACAAAAAGCTAGTTCAAGGAGGGAAAATGAAAATAGGTTGGAAATTGTGCCCAGTGTACGACTATGTAAGTGTGACCCGATGTTTTAATTGCTGGGGATATAATCATTTTGCAAACGAATGCCGAAATGAAACATGTTGCAGAAAATGTGGAAACAAGCACAATAGTAGAGAATGTTCATCGGCCATAAAAAAGTGCATAAACTGCACGAAGACAATTGAAAAATTTAAAGTAGAAGATATTGATAACAATCATGAAGCCACTGATTTAAAATGTAAAGTGTATAGACAAATGGTAGACAGAAATAGGAGAAATATATTGTACGAAGATGAATAGCAATTAGTAGATGAAGATAGACGCCTCAATAATGCATTCATGTTACTACTTAATACACAAGGATACATACACAATAAAGATGAAATAGAACTTCTAATCGTGAAAAACAAACCAAAGGTCATATGCCTAACAGAAACGCATATTACAGAAGAAATAAATGATACGGAATTGGGTATTGATAATTACAAAATGATACGAAGTAATACCGAAAACAGTAGAACTGGAGGTGTATTGACATATGTGAGAAATGAAATAATATATAAAGTGTTGACAACAAAGAACATAAACCAAAATACATGGATAAATACAATACAGCTAAAGGGAAAATTGAAAGATATTGTGATATGTAATGTGTACCATTCTCCAAACAAAAGTGATGGGGCATTTATTGACGAAATTATAAAGGAATGTGAAAATATAATTGATATAGGACATCTTATTGTACTGGGAGACTTTAATATTAACCTAAAGAAAGAAAATCAATATACCAATAGACTGATCCAAAATCTAGGAAATATAGGACTTAAGCAATATGTAAAAGATTATACGAGGATAACAGAAACGTCAAGGACAATGATAGACTTAGTTTTTTCGAACTTTCATATAAGAGCAGAAGTATTACAAACGCCGAAAATCTCGGACCACTTTATTATAAAAGTTGAGCTAAAAGAAAAAGAAATTGACGAACATACAAATAAGATGACAGAA
>OZ012703.1:24169005-24307900 GCA_963942595.1 Cylloceria caligata
CTCCTCCATGGCCTCATCATCGGCGTAGTTGTCGTTATCATCATCATCGATGAAAAACATATCAACCTCGTCACCGTCGTCTGCCAACACGCCTGCCATTGAGGCGTTGTCGTCATCGTCGGGGCTGGGTGAAGCCGTGCACGACGACGGTGATCCCAAGCATGAGTCGGCGCTAGGAGGTCCGGCGTCGTTTTCGCTGCTGCTCGATGCAAGTAGCGAGCGTATAGCTGTAAGGGAAAATAAAATTTTATCATTTCTTTAAAGAAAAACATTTTGTTTTTCACTCTATTGTTTTTTATTTTTTATTATAGCTAAAATATTTTTATTATTTTTCAAAAATTGAATAAAATACATTGCCAGCGTTAACGAGTCTACGAAGCAAGTTTAACTGTGATTGATTGATTGACGGAAAGTGTATTAATTTTTGCGAGATACACTCAAAGTGGATTAAAAATTAATTCACTTTTCGTCAACCAATCAATCACAGTTAAACTTGGTTCATACCCTCACTGGTGTCGATAATATATTTTATTAAATTTTTGGGAAAATAATAGAAAAAATTTTTAATAAAAATTATTTTTACGGTTCTAAAAAAGTAAAAAATTAAACCACTTTCAGTCAAGCGAACAAGTAAAAACTATAATACAATTTTAAATAATAAACAATATTTTTCTAGATTAAAAAAGTAAAACTTTTTTAATCTAGAAAAGAGCAAATAACAAAAAGACGATAAAAACTCTAAATTTTCTACACAAATACTCTATGACTGAACATTGTAAGGGGGGTGATTTTACATGTGTCAGTATCTCAAAATAAATAAGCGAGTAAAAATAAAAATGTATCATCTTTAAAGAAAAACGTTTTGTTTTTATTAAAATTTGTTAATTACGTAAAAAATTTTACTATTTTTTAAAAATTGAATAAATACATTGCCGACACCGACGAGTTTAACGAACCAAGTTTTACATTGATTGATGAAAGTGTATTAATTTTCGCGCAGCAAAGCGAAAGTCGATTAAAAATCAAGCCACTTTTCATCAACCAGTTAAAATAAAACTTGGTTCTCGACGATATGACGCTCACAATGTATTTTTATTACATTTTTGACAACAATAATAAAATTATTAAATTATAAAAAATTAGTTTTTATATTATACTCGTTCAATCATTTTTAGATTGATGAATATTTAAATAATAAAAATTATTTCAATGAAATAAAAAATACAAAATGAAAGTAAAAAAGAACACATAACAAAACTTTTTTCTTTTAAGACGACAAATAAATTTTTCAAATTGTTTCGACTTACCATGTCGATTTTCAGCGCCCATAATCAAGTCGTTCAGCGGCCTGTGTAAGAGTCCACCGTGATCGGCAAGATGTTGGACCACATATTGCTGCACAAAACCGGGTGCTTGCCGTAACGGACCACTCACATAAGCATCGGTGATCGATTCTGCATCACCACTCAGCAACACTGCACTAAACTCTGCGCGGAGACGTTGGAACGTAAAGTTCGCGATATTCACGAACCAACGCCGTGTAAAGCGCCGCACTAATCGCGGTTCCCGACGTATGAACACGCGAGCCGTTGTGCGCACTACGGCCAGAAGGATACGTCTACGTGAATCCATTTTTTTAAAAACGCGAAATAACGATGCTACACTGACAGGATGCTAGTTGTAGAACGTTTAAACGTTGGATAATACGAGAACTACCGTTTCACGCAATTTTATACCTTAACTCGAATACCTCCACTACCCTCTATATATATATTTCGACTTCACCATAAATGCAGAAATCGAGGAGAATTTTGAAATATAACAACCTTGAGTCCCTGTACAGTGACAGAGTGTCTTCACAAGGGGTTGAGGGCTACACACAGCCGTGCACTATTTCTTAAAGATAATTTATTTCGTACTACCTCTTTGGAAATGCTGTAAACATGAACCCATGCACGCCTACCGTTTTCTCTAGAAAGCTGCATTGTCTAAACAGACATTCTTACAACGATAACGCTGCTTCAGTGTCAACTAGCGTAGGCGCCTACTATTTCTTAAAGATGATTTAATTCGTATTAGCACTTTGTCTAGAGTGTAAACATGAAGCGCTACACTCCACCCGTTTTTCTAAGAAAGCTGTATTGTCTGAAACAGACATTCTTAATTTACATTTATATATGCACTTTTGGTGTCTATTTACAATACGGTAATACGAAACGTCTGCCGTTTTTATACTAGACTGCATTGACAAAATAGACAGGCTCCATTTATATATATACATCTGTAACACGTGTACCAGGTGTATGCACAAGTTTTTTCCGGTTTTTTGGTAAAAAAAACACGTAATTTTCAAGGGAAATTAATTTTTGTTTTATTCAAAATATTGGCCATCGGCTTCTACACATTTCGCCCATCTTTCAGGTAACTTATGAATACCATGCCAGAAAAACTGCTTGTCTTTTGTGGCAAACCATCCGTCGAGCCATTTTCCAACTTCCTCGAAATTGCTGAAGTGCTGCTCTGGGAGCGCGTGCCCCATTGATGCGAAGAGGTGATAGTCAGATGGCGCCAGGTCTGGCGAATACGGCGGGTGCGGAAGGATGTCCCATCCAAGCGATTTCAAGGTGTATTTCACTGCTTTTTGCTTTGCCATGACTTCTGGCCCATTCCGGTCGTCTTTCGATTAATGCGTGGTTTAAATTAATAATTTGTTGGCGATAGCGTTGTGCATTAACGGTTTCGCCGGGCTTTAAGAGTTCATAATACACAATACCGCTCTGGTCCCACCAGACACAGAGCATGGTCTTCTTGCCGAAGCGATTTGGCCTTGGTGTTGAAGGACCGGCTTCGCCAGGTGAAAGCCACGATTTTTTCCGCTTCGGGTTTTCAAAATAAATCCATTTTTCGTCACCCATCACAATTCGATGCAAAAATGATTTCCTTTCGTGGCGTTGAAGCAGCACTTCACAAGTGACTTTGTGATTTTCTATTTGACGTTCATTCAAATCGTGTGGGACCCATTTACCGAGTTTATTGATCTTCCCCATTACTCGTAAACGTCTGCTGATTGTTTCTTGTGACACATGTAATGCTTCTGCTAATTGCCGTTGAGTTTGAGTTGGGTCATCATCCAATAACTCCTGTAATTGCTCGTCTTCGCATTTTTGTGGTCTACCAGAGCGCTCACTGTCTTTCACATTGAAATCACCACTTTTAAATTGTCGAAACCATGTCTCACATGTTCTAATCGATGGAGCGTGTTCACCATATGTTTCTACCAGTAAACGTTGACTTTCAGCAGCCTTTTTCTTTTGATTAAATAAGAAAAGCAATACGTGCCGCAAATGTTCTTTTTCAGGCACAAAACTCGACATGATCACTGAACTCACTGAACGATAAAACAAAGACGCTAGTTTTTGGCGGACTCAACTTGTGTGTGTTTGTAGGTTAATGTCAGACGAACAAAATTACGTATGTGTCAAATTAATACGCTGCGTACTTTTCGCTGGCGCCATCTCTTAGTTAAACCGGAAAAAACTTATGCATACACCTGGTATACACAAGACAATAAACGCAAATTCTACGATAGCTTTTCCATCAGGGGCTGTGTATTTGCAAACAAACAAAAAAATACCCAACATTTACATAAACGCTTGTGAACTAGCTTATTTTACATAATTATATTCAGTATAAATTCTCATAATAAATTCATTTTCAAAAATATATTACGAGAAATGTTTCGTTCTCGCTACTCTCTTTACATTTGATTGTATTCATATTTACTTATTCAAAAATGGTATACCCAGGCAAACGTTTTATTGTCAATCAACCCTTACACTGCTACGATAATGATAATTATCAGACTTTGGTGGAAAACTGAAAACCCTCGAGCGACGTAATAAATTATGTTCCAATGGACAGACGCTAGCTATTGAATTTGTATATGGTCAATATACAATACGGCGCCTGTTTATACATATTTACAATCGGTCGTACTGACGGTGCTGACCCTCGAGGGGGTCATAGATACTTTCTCGTACAGGTAGACGCACAATATGAAAATTCGTATATTTATTTTTATACGTATAACGTTCAAGTGTTTTCCATCTACCGTAGACTCATTAAAATGCAAAATTCTTTCGACCATTACTGAAACGTAACTACATCAGGCCAGAGGGGGTTTGCTATAATGTTTCAAATTTTACGCTATGAAATAGCTATTTGTGATGAAATAAACAATTTTTACACTACAATAATTTGTAGTATACAGAAGTATAACTTCTCTCTCTATATGCTCTACTAAGGTTACGTTGGTGGGGGTAAACGCTTGCCCCCACCATTCCAACATATGAGACGATTCACACCTGTCTATAAAAACATTTGTAAAGAGGATCGGGTAGCAGTCCAACCCGTGATAAGCTACGAAATACAGTTATCGTAGCTTCGTTTCCCTCATCATTTATTCATTTTTCTCTGTCGCTCTGTTGTATTTTCTATCAACCATGGAGAATTTTGAAGCACCATTGTTGCTTGATACAACATACAATTTGAACTACTCGGAAACAAAGAGGATAACTGTGGGTCTTCAGGTACGCGCAAGCGGTGACCTTACACCGGTCGTTAAGCTGCAGCATAATAACTCGTCGGGTGGTATTACCTTTGAATCTACAAAGTGGTGTAAACTACAAGATGCCTTGACCGAGATAGCATCATATTTCGGGGCCTGTACGAATTATGGCTGGAAAGCTGATCAACGCATCCGTAAAACACTCAACATCGATGACTGCGAGATTCACTTTGCGTCCTCGTTTGGCTCAAAATCCATTGTTTTCGACCAAGCCAAGGACAATGTGATCGCCGTGGATGTCAACCCTAACGATGAAAATACACAGCTGGAAGCACCACCACCACAGAAGAAGAAGAAGAAAAACATCTATTCACCGAGTATAGTTATGCAAAAGAGATCTTTTGACGGACTATGCATCGTAACACCGTGTGTCGATGAGCGCTTCAGACGGCTCCAGCGCTACGTCGTTTATGTGAAAAACTGTATCGATGTTCTATGTGCTGAATTAGTTCTACATATTCCCGCTAAAGAACTAATCGAGAATGTGGACCAAGTGCGTATTAAAACTCTTTTAACACAGAATAGCTCTAATCTGTGTGAAGCTGTACGTCATCGAGTGGATCCCTCATTCCTCGAACATTTCGATATATTGTTCCTTGAGTTGCAGATATTTTGTGTTCCGTTTATAACACAGGAGGTGAAAAAATTAATCACAGACATTTCTCTGGTAGCTTCAAAACCGTTTGAAGAATGATCGGGGAACGATTGCCCTCGGTTACGCAAGAATTAATTTTTCATAATTCACGCGATAACACATGATTATAATGATAATAATTAATTTTACCAGTTGTAGATGTTAAGATAATTATTGCGTTACTTTTCTTAAATACACACGTGGCTCGTCGTCGTCGATAACCCTTCCCACCCATGAGTATATCGCCTCAGTATAAATTGAAATTATTAATATTTTTATGTATAATACTCTCTATCTCTCTCTCTCTCTCTCTCTCTCTCTCTCTCTACAATAAAGAAACATGTGTGGTATTTAAACGTGTTTTTTACTCAGCATCATCAGCATTAATAGTTGCTTTGAAAAATTTATTAAAAAATGTACGTCAAATAGTGATAAATGAAAAACACAATCTTCTGAATACACATGCGCTTTAAAAAGCTAAATTGTGCGCATGTGCCGCGGTGACACACGCTCGCTCATAAGCTTATGACCAGGCGAGCGTGTATCTGTATAAGCTGAACCGCGCCCGCGCACACGTCTGATAAGCTAATAACCAAGTGTGGGTACGCGCCGCCGCCGCCGCCGCCCGGCTGGGTAACACGCTTATTGTGCACTTAGTGTATGCGATTTTGCATCTCGTTGCTCTACGATATTCACCGTCATCATCATCATCATCATCATCATCATCATCATCATCATCATCATCATCATCATCATCATCATCATCATCATCATCATCATCATCATCATCATCATCATCATCATCATCATCATCATCATCATCATCATCATCATCATCATCATCATCATCATCATCATCATCATCATCATCATCATCATCATCATCATCATCATCATCATCATCATCATCATCATCATCATCATCATCATCATCATCATCATCATCATCATCATCATCATCATCATCATCATCATCATCATCATCATCATCATCATCATCATCATCATCATCATCATCATCATCATCATCATCATCATCATCATCATCATCATCATCATCATCATCATCATCATCATCATCATCATCATCATCATCATCATCATCATCATCATCATCATCATCATCATCATCATCATCATCATCATCATCATCATCATCATCATCATCATCATCATCATCATCATCATCATCATCATCATCATCATCATCATCATCATCATCATCATCATCATCATCATCATCATCATCATCATCATCATCATCATCATCATCATCATCATCATCATCATCATCATCATCATCATCATCATCATCATCATCATCATCATCATCATCATCATCATCATCATCATCATCATCATCATCATCATCATCATCATCATCATCATCATCATCATCATCATCATCATCATCATCATCATCATCATCATCATCATCATCATCATCATCATCATCATCATCATCATCATCATCATCATCATCATCATCATCATCATCATCATCATCATCATCATCATCATCATCATCATCATCATCATCATCATCATCATCATCATCATCATCATCATCATCATCATCATCATCATCATCATCATCATCATCATCATCATCATCATCATCATCATCATCATCATCATCATCATCATCATCATCATCATCATCATCATCATCATCATCATCATCATCATCATCATCATCATCATCATCATCATCATCATCATCATCATCATCATCATCATCATCATCATCATCATCATCATCATCATCATCATCATCATCATCATCATCATCATCATCATCATCATCATCATCAATAGTATCGTGGATTTGTCACGCTTTATAAGTAAAAATAATAATGGGTGTACGCTGGAAACATTCGTGGACGTCGCTGATTTGTGGCCCCACTGGATGTTTCTAAAGTTTCTCAATTCAATGAGTAACGTTGAATTTGACCGTATTATATTTCATTATGGAGATACTCTCGATTCTGATATCGCTGCTCTGAATAACACATGTGAACAACAACAACAACAACCGTCGTCGTTAATTACTAAAACTGGGAGTAATAAAAAATCCAAAACCCCAAAAATTGAATTTAACGAGGGTCTACCGCAACAGGAGGATTATTCGAGCGACAATAACTTGAAAAAATTGGTTATTATCGATGATTTAATGCGCGAATCCTTAAATAATACCATTGTCGACCTTTTCACAAAAGGTAGCCATCATAAAAATATTAGTGTGATTTTTATCACACAAAATATTTTCCATCAGAGACACGGACAATGTGATATATCATCAAACGCCAATTATATGGTAATATTTAAAAATCCACGTGATCGAGCACAAATTACACATCTAGCGAGACAAGTATACCCCGAGAATCCACGATTTCTCACCGAGTCATATTACGATGCTACCGCACAGCCACACGGTTATCTACTCTTGGATCTTAAACAATCGACACCCGATTATTGTCGATGTCGTACAATGATATTTCCCGATGATCCACGAATGCTGGTCTACATGCCGAAAAACACTCGTCAACGTATTTAATTGGAAGCACAAGTAGACACCACATCAGTCGCTAATGGATATGAGTCGTGTACGCATCACGCATCATAATACATCTGCTGTGAAACTGTAATAATGAGGGATAGCACCAGCGCGAAGAAAAAGAAGAAGAAAAATACACATTACATTCCATTCGATGACCGTTGTATAGCCCTACTTAACGCTATTTGTCATTCGAATAAAAAACAGCGAAAATCAATATTGCGTAATGCTGATAAGCCTCTAATCAATTGTATCTGTGAATGCGCGTTAAACATTTTACAAGGTGTTGTTTGTGACAAGTCAAGTGTTAAGAAACGTTTAAAAATATATAAAAATATACTTCGACAGCTTGTCTCAGGATGTGTGACAAAACAACGTGGTGGTGGTGGTGGTGTTTGTACAGTCGCTCGTAAGCAACGGAAATATAATTGGAGAGCGAAGAAACGCTCTATAATTCAAAAAGGGGGTGGTGCTTTTTTACCACCTTTACTGGCGCCCATAATCACAACTTTATTTAGTACATTTTTCAGTGATAGTGACGATTGACAAAACAATACTGTGTTAAGGATAAAAATTCATCCTCGTCAATGGAGCATGCGAAAAAAAATTTTTTAGTGCCAATGTCCGAGGTAAAGGACGAAAATAGTGATGCAGACGGTCGTTACGAGGAAATACCTATAGTCGGTTCTGGGAATAATCATGCACCAGCGGCAAACGAGAAAACAGTACAGACCCAGGGTGATCCTGTTTCAAGACTAGACACTGAGTTATATAAAATTTTTTAATCAAACAAGTATGGTAAAGACGACGCTAGTAAATGGAAAGAGTATTTACAAGTACTGCAGCGTTATCTATATCTCGTTGGTACGAAAAATGCATTGTTTTCACCAGCACTACCCGAAACATCGTCTGAGATAGATAATACAGAAGCCACGAGCGATGCTGACATCGTTAATAGCATTCCAAATATGTATAAACGCTGAGCGACTGCGTTATTAAAGTTTCTACGCAAACCCACGAGTGATGAATCAAAAAGCATAAGATGGGATAAAAAAGGATGTGTAACAATAGACAGTATCCTCATTACAAATTCTAATATTGTCGACCTTATAAACGATGCAGTACGAGGTAGAAAAAACTTTAAAGCAACAGGCAGACACGAGTTTATCGTTAGTCTACGCACAAAGAGCGTTCCGCGTGAATTTATAGGCAACAGTAGATTGTGGGATTTAGGCGTATCTAGAGGTACTAAACGACCAAGAAAAGATGTTCAGATGATGCAACATAACGACTCGCATTCTATGAATGTGGATGCGATTGGCGATAATTCCAACGATGACTACGACGACAACGACGATGCACACCCTGGGAATACTTCTTCAAAATGTCGGAAAACAAAAGTAATAAAAGTATTTAAAAAGTGGATAAAGATTTAGAACAAGCTGTACAACGAGCGGTGACAGATGACTTTCGAAAAAGTGTACTAGGATCCTTCGCATCCAGCTGGATACGCTGGTGCGCGACGTTTAATCAGTAGCAAAAATAAAGCAGACACCGTATATGACTGGCTCACTCAACAGGATAGTTATACCATTCATAGACCCGTGCACCGTGTCTTTCCACGACTGTATTACAATGTTACAAATATTGACGATGTCTGGGAGGCCGATCTCGTGGATCTACGTTCATTGAGTAGCTATGACGACAACGTCTCCTATCTGCTTATGGTAATTGACGTTGTCAGCAAATATGCCTGGATCGAACCCTTACAGGACAAAACTGTGCGCGAAGTAACAAAGGCATTTAAACGTATTCTCGAGCGTAACGATGGTCGTACACCTGTTTCACTGCAAACCGACCGTGGAAAAGAATTCCTCGGTGGTCAACTTCAAAAATTTCTGAAAGATGAAAACATACAATTCCGTGTTGCTCGTAATCCTGATGTAAAAGCCTCGATTGTCGAGCGTTTTAATCGCACTCTCAAGGAACGGATGTGGCGCTACTTCACACATCGTAATACTCATCGTTACATCGATATACTACAACAATTGGTTTATGCGTACAATCATGCTGTACACTCGAGCATTAAAATGCAACCGGCCGCCATAACGCTATATAATGCCGATACAGCGGTGCGCAATATGACAATTAGCGCGATAAAGCGACGTGAAAAGAGACGTTTCACAACGTATAAATACAAACCCGGTGATTACGTTCGAATCAGTAGAACTAAAGGCACCTTCGAAAAAGGTTACGAGAAAAATTGGAGTGAAGAAATTTTTCGTATCAAAAAAGTTTTACATAGACAGGGCTTGTATGTGTATGCGTTGTGCGATCTCGAAGACGAAACGATCGATGGTTTCTTTTACCCCGAAGAATTACCGAGCGTTCATGAGAAGCGTATGGAGAAGAATAAAGAATTCAAGATTGATCAAGTTTTACGGACAAAAGGACACGGTGCGAAAAAACAAATTTTCGTAAGTTGGGTGGGATATCCGGCGAAATTTAACTCGTGGATACCGGCGTCAAACGTTCACGGTCTCGAATAAACGAAATTTTGTCCAAACGATGCATGACGAGGATAATTTTTTTCTTGTTCTACCGAGCAACAGCAGTATGAAGTATTTTCCCGAAAATACAACAACACATTTTATAACTCAATTGCCTCGTGAAATATCGTTAAAGGGTCGCTGGGTTGTGGGCTTATCGGCAATTCATATACCCTGTACAATGACGCATTTACAAGAAGCAGATACGATAATCGGCTGGATGGCTTGTGAGAATAAAAAAGTTACTACAAACCGAATACCTCGAGGTTTGTACAAAAATCACGAAGAAATTGTGGAAAATATCAATGATTTACCGGGGCTGCGAGAAGCAGGCATAAAAATTGTAAATGTTGAAAAGGCTAAAGGGTACGTTGCCCTCGAGTCTGAGGTAACAGAGTCGTGCCTTGAACTTCTAGGCTACCCTGGAGTATTACGAATGAGTAGTAAAATAGCACGTATATTGGGCTTTGAAAAACACGAAGAACTGCTGCTTGACCGAGAAACCCCAGGGGGTCTTTACCTGCAGCTTATGCGAGGCGTTCCACGCGTAGGACGAGTACCCGCGTGTATAAATAGGGCTCTGCCCGATCAGCTTTTTGTCTACAGCGATATTTGTGTACCGTATACAGTAGGTGATACACAGACAGCACTACTCAGGATTGTAAATTTAAATACAAAAAACTACACGTATAGTACAACGCAAGTAAAATGTTTCTCATCGTCAAATTACATAGGTTTACTCAACAATTGCTTCAGAACGATCGAGGTGGATATCAGAGATCATTTGGGTAATCCTATTGCATTCGAGTATGGAACGTTAACACTCACACTTCATTTCAAACGACTCAATTAGACAATATGTGTGCTCATTATACGACGTATTATGAGAATCAAATAGGTGACGGAGGTAGTTATATAGGTAACGTGTTTGCGGGTTCCCCGCATCAACGCGGTCACGGGATCGGTAGTTTTTTCGGTGGTCTATTTCGGAGTGTTTTACCACTGTTGACCAGAGGTGCTAAAGCTATAGGGAAAGAAGCCATTCGCACGGGTTTACACGTTATCGAGGATGTGAGCGGTCGCAAAATGCCATTCAAGGAGTCATTGCGTCGACGCGCAGCCGAATCTGGAGATAATTTACAACGAAAAGCCAATGAAAAAATCTCTCTTCTCATGAATGGTTCAGGATATAATGCTGTGGGTACCGCTCGCATGATACAGTCGTTATCGAGACGCGTGCCTACGAGGACGAGGAAAAGGCGTACTGGTATTTCGAAAAAATCGTTAGGAACAAAGAAGAAGAAGAAGAAGAAGAAAAAGTCTGCAAGACGTAGACGCATTGCAGCAAGGAAACATCGTGGTGTCGCAAAGAATAAAAATAAAAGGATAACAAAGAGAAAGAGACGAGGTATCGAAAGTAGTAGACGCAAACGAGCAAAGACCAACGATATTTTTGGAGGTGTTTAACAATATCGTTCTTACACTCACACTCCTCCGAGTGTATAAAGTCGGAGCTCGACTTATTCACCATACCTTCAACGCAGACGGCTATAGCAGCATCACAATGGATACACTACAAGCCTGTGTCGTCCCTGACGGATGACGGGCCCCTGGAATTTGTCATACCTGGCCACGGTGAAGAATACCTGGACCTAGCTCATACAATGATTATTGTAAATGTTAGGGTTATTCCAACAGCTGAATCACAGTACAACGTAGCACTTGTTAATAACTTTCTGCATAGCCTTTTCAATCAGGTGGATGTATATTTTAACCAGAAACTCGTGGCACCGCCAAACAATGCATACCCTTACAGAGCATATATTGAGACGTTACTCAATTATGGACCGACTGCTAAAAATTCTCACTTAACGACCGCGCTATGGTACGCTGACACGCCCCGTACATTTGACAGTCTACCAGGTGCATCGAATAGCCCTAATATCGGTCTGAATAATCGTGAAAAGTACATAAAGAATGGTCGGACTTCAGATATGATTGGACATTTGCATTGCGATGTTTTTAATCAGGATAAATTTCTGCTGAACGGTGTGGAAGTACGGTTACGGCTTGTACGCTCAAAAGACGATTTTTGTCTTATAGAGACTCCTACGGCCGGTGTGACACATAAACTACATATCACCGAGGCTACATTACTCGTCCGTCGAGCAAAAATCGCACCAGGCGTGCTGATAGCTCACGCCAAAATGCTTGCAAAAACAACCGCCAAGTATCCTATAATAAGGGTTGAGGTTAAAGCTTTTACGATGCATAGCGGTATCATTGGCGATACTCTGAATAACGTTATTCTAGGCCAATTACCTAAACGAATAATTCTTGGTTTTGTGAATAATCGAGCATTCAATGGCAGTACAACGTTAAATCCGTTTAACTTTAATAATCATTCGATAAATTTTCTCTCTCTGTATGTCGATGGTCAACAAATACCGAGCAAGCCTCTTCAACCGGTGTTTGATGGTAACGAAAAGTGGATAGACAGTTATCACACGCTCTTTAGCGGTACAGGTATACACTTTCAGAATGAGGGTCTAGATATTACCAGGAGCGACTATCCCAAAGGGTACTGTCTGTATGTCTTTGATTTGACACCGGACTTATCAGCAAGTTGCTTCGGTCACTGGAATCTCGTAAGACACGGAAGTGTAAGGATCGAAGTACGGTTTGCAACGGCTCTGACATCTACATTAAATTGTGTGATATACGCCGAGTATGATAATGTAATAGAGATAGATTCCACACGCCAGGTCATTACAGATTTTAGTGCGTGAGGGGGGCGCCACACACGACGCTGTAATATTTAAACTCGTCTACGCAACCACACCTGGTATCAGTCTACGTCAAACCCTCATAATGGACGTTATAGTGGATATTCAAGCGCTCTACGATGCAAACAACCGTTTTCTACCAAAGGAGATTGCTGTGACGACTCTTCAGGAAGAACATTATGGCTTGTCGAACCACCATATGACTTTGGTGAACTACCAAGGAGTATACGCGCGAGCAACAATAAACTAACGTGTTTTCATCATGGATTGGAATGGCTTGACGGTGATACACCGTTGAAAAAAATCTACACCAATCTACGCTTACTGTGTCGTTATGCCTTGCGTATTTACACAAGAGGCTTGCAAAAAGCCGAGCTTTTACGTGACGTTCTGGGGCGCGAAATCATCAATCTGGAAGAATACGAGGGTCCATCGTTAAAAAATATGCCAATCAACAACGTTTACTGTATCCATCATGGTATTTCGAAAGAAGACGATGTAAAATGTGCTCTAAATAACGTGGCAAAAATACGTTCGTGGCTCCTGTTTAAAGAGCTCGACGCGGTTAGTCACATTTATTCACAACCTGTCGATAAAACAACACCTATTAAAAATCAACAAAGCCAACCGAACAACGAGGCATCAAATGAGGAAAATACTCGAGATATATCACAAAGCGTAGAGTATATATTCAACGATATTACACTATCGTGCAACAGTGATGAGTCGGTGCTGCGAGGAGGAACTGTACCGGCTAACGATGAAATAACTACTTTTCCGTGGCAGAGAAAAACAAGTAATCTCACCTAGTGCTAAACAACCATCACCGCCCCCACGTAACAACCACCAGCCAGGGCAACCACCAACGCGCAACAATCATTATCATCAGCAGAGACAGCGTCAATCACACTCTAAGCGTCACCACCAGTTGTGTAAACAGCATGAACAGCCTACAGATATTAGACGCTCTACAACGAATATCTGCTTAGACGAAAGGAGTATTTCCGGCCGCTCGCATCCCGAGTCGCTGGTCTAGACCCGCAGCATTGGTTCTAAACACAGACGAGCATAATCTACCTGGGCGATACTGGGTTGCCACTTACGTTGATAACAATGGACATGGAATCTTTTTCGATAGTTATGGATTGCCCCCACTCATTAACCAACACCATAACCGTCTACGCAGAAACTGTCGAAGCTACGAGTGGAACACGCAGCCCCTTCAATCACTCAAATCTAAAGTATGCGGTGAATACTGTATTATGTTTCTTGATTTTATGGCTCGTGGTTATACTCTGGATAATTTTCATAAGAATTTTACGACTGACAGAGTGAAGAACGATCGCATAGCTGCACAATACTACAAACGCGTAAAATATTTAAATCGCCGAAAGAAACGTGTGAAAAATGTAAAACACAATAATATTAAGGGCTACGGTTGTAATAAAAACACATGTATACAAACTTGTACAGATCGATTTGGATGCTACTTGTGAATTACTTTGAATAAATTCGAAACTTTTGAATTTCCTGTCTTATTATTCGAAAGTATTCCCACTATACACATTTTCATATTTAACTATGATGGCCATTGACGCGAGATGTATATATCTAATGGTAACAGCTGTGAAAAAAAGTTAGTTGAAAAGGAAACGTCGTTGTGAAAGTATCTTTGCCTCTCTTTCCAACCACAATGGATACTATTGACAGTATACTCGTGATCGACTGCTGCAAGGATCCCCGAGACTTCACCAAAGCTGAGCTCGCGTACATACCGAAACCACTGCTGCTGAAACATTGGGGCGAAAAAATAGAGATTCTGTATGACAAACTACCGGAACATCTGAAGGTTGACCGTGAGGTCTCCTCGTACATGCCGTGCTATAAACATCTCATCAAACCGGGTCCGAAAACACAAATTGACGGTCGACCACCAGCTCGCCGTGACTGCCACGGATGCCATTGAAAATTACGGATGAACGATACATGTTTGTTGAACGAGAATAGTAAACTAAAACAGTTTTTTATGAAACTAATAAATAACGAGCATTTTCATTTACCGTTGTTGTAAATAGTCGTTTAAATTAATAAATTTTTTAATTAACAAAAATTTTCAAAAAAAGCTACGTGAAAGGGTCTCGGTTATCGACGACTGGGAGGAAACCGGTTGATGGTGGGGTGCAGAATATTATTTACCGCGAGACCCCATCTTCTTATCTTCCGTAAGTCCTAAATTAGCTGTGGCGATGGTTGGCTACATACCGACGGTTGACAACCGATCCGCTTTACCGATCGCCGATACATTTTCTGCTAGACCGACTGCCAACATTTAATCTTTTTACCAACAGTCGGTAACATGATCAACGACAGTAGATGGCGCATCGGTAATTAATTTTCTGCTGGACCAGCTGCCGACATTCAATCTTCTTTACTGATGATCGGTAACACGATTACCGATAGTAGATGGCGTATCGGTAATTTTTCTGCTAGACCGACTGCCAATATTCAATCTTCTTCACCACCAGTCGGTAACACGATCACTGACTGTAGATGGCGTATCGGTAATTTTCTGCCCGACCAACTGCCAACATCCAATCTTCTTTACTGACGATCGGTAACACATTTACCGACATAAGATGGCGCATCGGCAATTAAGTACGGGTCAAAATCCGGCAGATGGCGCTGCGACGCTGCACCAATCAGAACACCAGGATAGGTGGACTGAGGGTGGGGACTGGTGGGGACCAATCAAGGATGGGGGTAGGGGTGGTGGGGGTAGTGGGGGTTGTGGGGACCAATCAGGAACGGGGGTGGGGTAGTGGATGGGTAGAAACGCCCCTTGAAGCAACCAATGAGGAAGCAGCAGGGAAGGGTTAGTGGTGGGGAGGGGGCAGGGATCGTCTAGACACACCCTGGCGCCAGCCGGCCACGCCCTGTCTTTCTATAACGGGCCCCTTCTACTAATGTCAACACCTTTCTTAAATTTGTGGTATGACAAAAAAATGAATAAATAGCATACCCGTCGTGTGCTTTAAATGGCGGAATTTATCTCTATACGAGCTTATAAATACGTATTTAGTTATTGGGTTGTTCGGCATTATCCGCTATTCGTCATATTACACTATTCTTCCCTACGTGTCTCTGGCTCAAGTGATTGCCGAGTAATTGAACGTCTGCGCGTGTAGAGGGTTCTTCGAAGATACAGAGGCGCAGTTTCTATTCTCACGACTTACAATTACTTCACAGCCACTTGAGCGAGACATATGTAACTGGTTTTAAAATTCATATTAATATGATTTTTTTAAAACGTACTAACTGCACTTGCATATGAGTGTTACGTGAGATTCCCTACTTCTTTCTGAACAAAATAAGCAATAATTTATCTCGAAGATACGCAAAAGTTAAATGCAGAAGTAATTAAAACGATAAGTGCTAAAAAGTTTTTGTAATTCCTTACAATATTCGATAAGAAATACGTTGAAACTACCTCCATACCGTGAAAGCCTGAATAAATATCTAAAATAACATGATAATCAATGGAGAATATTAATCGACATTTTTCCTAGACGTCTATTAGGTATTGTCGGTGCTCTTACAATTGTTATAATTGCAATGTTATTGATGAAATTCTTAATGGATAGAAATATTTGTGATGAGACGTGCGGCCACTGGTACACTTACCGTAATGCACTGTTTTAAGGTTTTTTGGAAGAGTTACGCGTCGGAATCAATCTAGTAATGAATCAGAAGCCTACATTTAAAAATGGTGAAAGTTTTGCGAAAATAGTTCGCCAATTACATAAAGTTTTTGGTCGTAATAATGCGCCGAATGAATCGACAGTGAGGCGTTTAATTACAAAATTTGAGACCAAATTTACGCTGATGGATCAGAACATCATTGTTCGTCGTCGTCCTTGTCGGTCACTCGAAAACATAGCCACAGTAACGGAATCTGTGGCCGCGAATCCAGGAACTTCCATTCGGCATCGTGGTCAACAATTAAACATTTCCAGTAGCACTATGCAACGAATTTTGGTAAAAGATCTGCATTTGCACGCGTACAAGGTTCAATTGGTGCAAAAAATCAAGCCAAGGGACTATGCGCAGCGCCGTGAATTTGCTGATTGGATGTTGGAATATCATCAAATTAATGCGGTTTTTTCGAAGAAAATCATTTTTTCAGATGAGGCACATTTTCAACTCGACGGATACGTAAATAAGCAAAACTGGCGGATTTGGGGTGCTGAAAATCCTCGTGTGTTACTCAAACAACCAATGCATCCACCGCGAGTAACTATTTGGTGTGCATTTTGGGCTGGCGGAGTAATTGGGCCGTATTTCTTTGAACATGCGGCTGGAAATGCGCTAACTGTTAATGGAGTGCGGTATCGCGAAATGTTAACGGAGTTTTTGTGGCCCGAATTGGATGTGATTGATGTAGAGGACATGTTTTTCCAACAAGACGGTGCGACCTGCCACACAGCACGTGAAACAATGGTGTTACTGCAGACTAAGTTTCCAGGCCGTGTCATTTCTCGATTTGGCGATCAACATTGGCCACCAAGATCGTGCGATCTAACACCGATGGACTTTTTCCTTTGGGGCTATGTGAAGGAAAAGGTGTATGCGAATAAGCCTGAAACAGTTGAACATCTTAAAGAGGAAATACGGCGCGTTATTGGTGAAATACAGCCACATTTATGCGAAAACGTTATTCAAAATTTCAACAAAAGAATAACCCTGTGCCAGAGGTTTCGTGGTGGCCATTTGCCTGATGTTGTATTTCACGGTTAATCGGAACTATTTTTCTTTATGTTGAAATGAAAATGTTTCCTTAATTAAAAAATAAATGTGTTTTTTCTTTAAAATTAAATCCGGTGCTCCTGTTGGGACACCCTTTATAATGAAAGAAGACATTGCTATCGATGAATTACGTTTGGTCCGATCATCTACTACGGGCTATGCCCGTAATATTTACGCTTGGCCCGATCATCGTACTACGGGCTATGCCCGTAGTTGTAGGTTAAGGCGTTCAAAAAACCAAAAAATGAAAATATTTGAAAAAGAATGCTGGCTTGTCGAGATGTACATTGTATTTCTGTCATAAGTCTGGATATTTGAAGATAAATAAGGAGAAACGAAACTAAACTAAATACGGGAACGCTTTGATCACGGATTGACGGGAAATTTCAAGCAATAATTATTATTTTTAAGTTTGTTTGGTAAAGGTGGAGAATACAGGCCTACCACCAAAATGACTTCTATATCGGTGCATTCGACGCGTCTCCCATGGGGAACAACTTTTTCCTCTGCCATTTTCGGCGCTTCGGCCCAGGAACGAAGATATTCAGTGTTGAAGTTAGTTAATTTTGCTTTACACATTATAATCGAAGCACCAGTAACAAGCAACTGAACTGCTCCCGTGAACGCATATACGCCCGGGGCGAGTTATAATGTACAGGGTGTTTTTTATAGAGTTACACAAGTTTAAATCATAATAAAACAAAGAAATATATTTTTAATATCAATGAAACGGGCTTTATTGGATAGAAAATTTTATGACATGAATGTTTAAATATGATTTCGGCCATGTGGCCGCCACGGCTGGCGCGAACAAGGCGCAATCTGGAACACCAATTTTCACAAACTTTTCGCAGCATTTGCGGCCGTATTTCGCCAATAACTCTTCGAATGTTGATTTCCAGATGTTCAATTGTCTCTGGTTTATCGACGTAGACAAGTGACTTTACATAACCCCAAAGAAAATAATCCAATGGGGTTAAATCACACGATCTTGGTGGCCAATTAATTGGACCATTACGCGAAATTATTCTTTCATCAAAAGTTTCTTTGAGTAAATCAATTGTAGCGCGCGCTGTGTGGCATGTGGCTCCGTCCTGTTGGAACCACATGTCAGCAAGATTAATGCCAGCTAATTGAGGTACGAAAAAATTTCTAATCATGTCCCTATATCGCTCACCATTGACAATAACATTCTGACCATCATCGTTTTTGAAGACATATGGACCAATGGCCCCGCCAGCCCATAAAGCGCACCAAACAGTAATTTTCTGTGGCTGTAATGGTGTTTCGACAAAAGCTTGTGGATTATCCTCACTCCAAATCCGACAATTCTGCTTATTTACGTACCCATTCAAACAAAATTGGGCTTTATCGGAGAACAACATTTTGAATGGAAATTCAACATCAATGTCAATTTGTGCTTCAGCCCATTCGCCGAATTGGCGGCGCATACGATGGTCGTTTAGCTTTAATTCCTGCACAAGTTGAATCTTGAAAGCTTTTAAGCCAAGATCCTTTCGTAAAATCTTCCATAAAGTGGAAGGACACAACCCCAGTTGCTGAGAACGGCGACGAATTGATTGATTTGGATCTTCTTCAATGCTTTCCTGTACAGCGGCTATAGCTTCTTCAGTGCGCACTGTTCGGCGTCTCACGGGATGCACATTATCATTAAGAGTAAACGTGGTCCGAAAACGATCTGTTGTTATTTGAATTAGCCGCTCTGAAGGACGATTATGTACGCCATAAAATGGACGAAGTGCACGATAAGTTTGACGAACAGAACCATTATTTTGATAAAAAATTTCAACAATTTGCAAGCATTGCTCTGATGTAAGTCTATCCATAATGAAATGTCAAACCAAACTAAATAAAAAGCAACTATCAGCTGTTAAATGGGTTGTCAAATAAAGCAGTGTTGCCAACTCAAAGTTGTGAACCTCTAAAAAAAACACCCTGTATAAAGAACCTAAGAACCTTCTAAATAGGTTCTTTAGGTTCTTTAGGTCCTTTACACATTATAACCCGCCCCGGGCGTATATGCGTTCAGTCGTGATGACCTTCCGTTACAATGTTTACTACTTTTGTACACGAGAGCAGTTCAGTTGCTTGTTTCTGGTGCTTCGATTATAAAGTGTAAAGCAATGACGCTGAACTTCAACGCTGAATATCTTCGTTCCTGGGCCGAAGCGCCGAAAATGGCAAAGGAAAAAGTTGTTCCCCGTGGGGAGACGCGTCGAATACACCTATTTAGAAGGCGATTTAGCGGTAGGCCCGTATTCTCCACATTTACCGTTTGTTTTGCTGCATGTCAAGAGAAACTCGGAAACCGAAAGATGTATGGGTGTTTTGAACTTAGTCACAACAAAAGTCATATGAAAAGCGATGTTAAATTCTTCTCTTCTTCGAACGCGAGTTATTATTTGACTGTGTGAGTCGCGATCGGAACAATATGTGACACTCTGGGTATAATGGACAGATAATGTTCGTGAATGAGAAAAAACAAAGTGGTGAAGTTGTTGGATACGTTCGGCTATAGAGTTGATATTCGTGCCGGAATGTGTAACATTTTGTAAGACGAAGTCAATTAAAATTGGTACATAGTGATATAATGAATCTCTGAGAGCTGCATTAAGAGAAGAACTAAGAGGAAGTTGCCCTAGCTATTTCCGTAATAAATCAAATAGCGCCACGACAGGTTGGGTACAGCTTATTCATACGGCTCTTTGTTGGCCAATGTGACCATGATACCTATAAATAAGCCATATGTCATTACTTTCTCGACGATTTCAGTCGATCCATGCAGATACGTTTCTTAAAGGAAAAGTCCCAAATGATAGATGCAATTCAGTGTTATGTCGAGCATGCGAAAACAAAGTTCGATCGAAAGCCCAAAGTAATTTGTTCTCATCGTGGAGGCGAGTACCTGTCGTGAAAATTGCACGATATCGTGGAAAACGTATGTATCGAAATACAACTAACAGCACCGTATTTGTCGCAAAAGACCTTCATGGCTAAATGGAAGACTAAAACACTGATAAAAACGCTAATCGGATTACCTCAATATATATTTGGGTGAGACGGATATTAAGATAGTCCGTTTATGGGCCTTGCAATTAAATAATTATGCGAATTTTTTATAAGTTACAGTTATAGTTATATCGTAATAGACTTGAGGCTCGGTCACCGAACATTTTGATGTAATAATAATTGATGACAATTTAACACATGCGCTTATGGCAGAATCGCATAGCATGTGGCGCCGGTGCCTTCGTTGTACATTTTCTGTCTTTGTCGATTGCACCGTTTTTTTGTTTATTTGTCGGTATAACGTTCGAAATGAAAGACCAAAATGTTTCCTGGACTTTAACGAGTTTATGCATCTCATCAAAAAGCATGGTCACCGAATATTTCGAAGAGAACTCTTCGATTATCTGAACGGGGTTATTGAGTTGCGTAAGTGCTTTCTCTGCCTGGCAGTAAAAACCCTACCCCAAATGCCGCGCACCCCCTACGAGATGCTTGCCAATTTCTTCCTGGCGCCGCGATAGGAATGCCTTAATACCACGAACTATTTATTAAAACGTTTTCCGAACCGCAGTACGACGATAAACCGCACGTAATCAGCTTGAGAATATACAAATGCGGCTGTATAGTATGTATTGACACTCAAAGAATTGCGAAGAAAACTCGATGTAAAGTCTCATAAATACACTCATATTGGATGTGCACTGGAATGTGAAGCATGTAGGCTTTTGGGTCTGCAGTTGGGAAAAACGGTCATTGTCGGAGATGTGAAATTTCTCAGGGACGTGAAAGATGATGGAGTAGCTTCCAAAAAAAAAGATTAATCAAGGGGTTTCAATAAATACGAGAAAAAAGAATATGAAACCGGAAAATCGCGAAGAAGAAGTTTATGCTCAGCTGAACGGCGGAACAGAAGAGGAAAAATTCACAGAAGGAGAAGCTTCATACAAAAATTCACTTCAGGATGGAAAACAGGAAGAAAATTCACATAAATATTCCGCAAGTGAAATTCAGAGACTATTGTCAGATGCGAGTGTTCTCATGAATACTTCTATTATGGACAACGTCAACGATAATCCGTACTGAATCTGTGATACGCTAACACAGGATGAGGGTGGCCCAGTCGTCAGACAGTACTTCGCACGTACAAATAAATATAAAATCCGAGATGGATTTGTACTACAGACAAAGTTCGTTCGAGAGTGGAGAAGAGGCGTTACGGAAATATAAGAAACTAGATCGGATCTTGACAAGTGGAAGATGACGATGGACGACGAAATGAAATCCATGCTCGGAGAGCATGTGTTAAGTCCAGCTAACAAACACTTATTAATTTGCCCTGTTTTTGACCTTAGCTGCGGCTAATTGGTCAGGGATCCCAGCTAACGATTTGATGAATTATTTACTTCTTAAGTTGTTCTAATTTTGAATAAAAGTTAAATCGCGGATCTGTTGTTGGAATGAATTTAGCCTTTAAACATTTAATCACGTAGTCTATTTTAATTAATTTGTATTTATGGTTGGTGTTGCAAGTTAAGTTAATTGATTCTAAATACTCGTTTGTAAAATATGTTCCTGGGCCGGGTTAAGAGTACCCCTGGTATTGGGCCTGGAGTTTTCTCAACGCAGCTTTGCGCCCTCCACGCTTCTGCTTTCCCATGAGATGATCAGATGCCACGGAAAGGAATATACCAGGTGTATGCATAAGTTTTTTCCAGTTTTTTGGTAAAAAAAAACACGTAATTTTCCAGGGAAATTAATTTTTGTTTTATTCAAAATATTGGCCATCGGCTTCTACACATTTCGCCCATCTTTCAGGTAACTTATGAATACCATGCCAGAAAAACTGCTTGTCTTTTGCGGCAAACCATTCGTCGAGCCATTTTCCAACTTCCTCGAAATTGCTGAAGTGCTGCTCTGGGAGCGCGTGCCCCATTGATGCGAAGAGGTGATAGTCAGATAGCGCCAGGTCTGGCGAATACGGCGGGTGCGGAAGGATGTCCCATCCAAGCGATTTCAAGGTGTCTTTCACTGCTTTTGCTGTGTGAGACGGCGCATTGTCATGTAACAAAATCACTTTGCCATGTCTTCTGGCCCATTCCGGTCGTCTTTCGATTAATGCGTGGTTTAAATTAATAATTTGTTGGCGATAGCGTTGTGTATTAACGGTTTCGCCGGGCTTCAAGAGTTCATAATACACAATACCGCTCTGGTCCCACCAGACACAGAGCCTGGTCTTCTTGCCGAAGCGATTTGGCCTTGGTGTTGAAGGACCGGCTTCGCCAGGTGAAAGCCACGATTTTTTCCGCTTCGGGTTTTCAAAATAAATCCATTTTTCGTCACCTGTCACAATTCGATGCAAAAATGATTTCCTTTCGTGGCGTTGAAGCAGCACTTCACAAATGACTTTGCGATTTTCTATTTGACGTTCATTCAAATCGTGTGGGACCCATTCACCGAGTTTATTGATCTTCCCCATTACTCGTAAACGTCTGCTGATTGTTTCTTGTGACACATGTAATGCTTCTGCTAATTGCCGTTGAGTTTGAGTTGGGTCATCATCCAATAACTCCTGCAATTGCTCGTCTTCGCATTTTTGTGGTCTACCAGAGCGCTCACTGTCTTTCACATTGAAATCACCACTTTTAAATTGTCGAAACCATGTTTCACAGGTTCTAATCGATGGAGCGTGTTCACCATATGTTTCTACCAGCAAACGTTGACTTTCAGCAGCCTTTTTCTTTTGATTAAATAAGAAAAGCAATGCGTGCCGCAAATGTTCTTTTTCAGGCACAAAACTCGACATGATCACTGAACGATAAAACAAAGTAGTTAAACCGGAAAAAACTTATGCATACACCTGGTAAACGTAGAGTCCGCGGTGGTCCGCGTTACTCCTTGTTCGGAATGGATTTAAGGAAATGTGAGATTCCGCGGTTGTCCGCGTTACTCCCGAGGTTTAGAGATTGGAAATGGTGAGTCCGCAGTGGTCCGCGTTACTCGCCGAGGTTAGAGATTGGAATGGTGAATCCGCAGTGGTCCGCGTTACTCGCCGTGGTTAGGGATTTGAGGGTAATCACTAAGAATATACAAGGATATCTCCTTACTCACTATTACTTTTACACTGGCTAGAAGAGTTTTAATGGACTTTGAAGATCGGAGAGAACTGACTAAAAGGGCCACATTTCGGCCCTTTTATACTATGTCGATGCTCCTTCCAGTGCTATTCCCAGGGGTTGGAGAGGGCAGGTTCCTCTGGCCCAATTGGTTAGGAACTCCCCGTCTCTCACACTCCTGGTGCCTTACAAGGAGTCTGCCCTTACAATATTTCTTATCTAATGTGGTGATAGGGGTTGGACAGGGCAAGATTCTGGTGCTGGTTGACTAGGTCTTGCCACCCCCCACGTACCCGATGTACTAGAGGGATTTTTACCCCTTATCTCAAACGAGCGAGGGGCCCGTTTCCCCGCTTTCTTATCCTGAGCCCCCACTGCAACGGCTCTGGCTGAGCCATGTAGTGACGTCAAAAGTGTTGCATATTTGGGGACGTAACACATGCAGCGGAGTTCTAAGTAGAATTTTCAATATCTTCTGCAAGTCCTATCTTGGGACACCGGCAAAGAAACTCATAGCATGCAAGTAATAATACCTGATAGATTAAAGTTAGTGACACAAGTTTTTTTCCCAAAATTTCGGCACGGATTACAATGAGGCTGTTGCTCTATTTGGGAAGCACGATACACTCCGTAAGAATATTAATTCAGACAACTGACGGCATATACTGCATTTTCAAGCGCAAAACATTCCATTTGGTTATAAAAGAAATCTTTATGCAACGACTACCGGATCACGATATACGACAAACAGATTACACATGTACCATAAATTAGTTAAAAGTATACGGTCATAAGGGAAGGCAAAATCTAAATACCCAGTTTTATCGTTTTCGTACTCATGGATGTATCGTCTCTTCTTAACACTTTGTTGGCCGCTTATTTCTCGCATCACCTTTACGCTGCCGCCGGCGAATTTCGCGCGGATTGAATTGCTACCAACGGTGATATTTACGCTATCCGTCGTACATAGGGTATGGTTATTATTAAAAATGGCACTAAAATTAGTGTTACATAAATTTTAATCCATATTTTTATATCCTTAAATTATCACTTATATTATTTACAAAAAAAATGACACCTATGGAGATCAGGTTCAAAATCAATTTCTGACCAATCATTTGATAAAAAAATCTCTTCCTTACTATCGGAGTCACTGATTACTGCTCTTTCATTATTTATAAATCTTCTCGCAACAATATCGCTCTCACTATCCGAATCGCCATCACTTTCGCTATCAGTATTATCGTCCACATCCGAGAACTCATCGGCATATATTTCTTCACTGCATGACATTATGAAGGATATTTTATAGCAGTGAATCTAAACTTTCAAGATGCGAAGGCTGTGAAAGACTATCTGAGACTAACAGAACAAGCATCTAGTTCAAAAATGTCAACAAAAGACAATCGGAACAGTTAAAACAGAAGCATAGTGGAAACATTGTCGCTGCGCTAAGCCGGTGTCACGTGTACGTGACCCCGGCCGATAACCGTTGGCGAGAAAAAGTCACGCCAGCGTGACAGCGGCCGGCAAAGTGTTAAGCGGACCGTTAAATCGTGAAATGACGAAATTCTTCGAAAACATAATTTCACACAAAGCGATGTACATCCTGTCTCTACATCAAAGGTAAACGAAACGAGATGATCTATCTCATAATCTATTTTGACGATGTGATTATAGCCTGTAAGTCGATCGCATAGATCGTAGAATTAATGAACACGCTGAGTATGTATACTTTCGCATTCCCGACATGCCCGAACTCAGGAGCGAACTTGGGAATTCAAATACGAAGGGATAACAGACATTTCTAAATAAGTCAAGCACGTTATATCTAAAAAAGTTATACTTGAATAAGGGTTGGAGGATTCGAAAGGATGAACGATACCAACTGTCACAGGATATTTCAAGTGGTCTCCCTCCATAGAAAATTATGAATATCGAAAACTTATTGCAACGCTACTGATATTGAAGCAACGCGTTACAGCGCATATGTACTAACATTGACTGGGAGGAGACGAAGTGAATCTTATACTTTTGGAAGTATAATGTGGGATACAAATTGAAATTGAGCAGTAGCAAACACAAGGATCATGAATGAAATGGATTCGCAGATGCTAATTAGGAGGAGGACAGACGAGATCTGAAATGGAACAGCGGCTGGGTTTTTATACTGTCATGAGCTGGACCGTCACAAAACAAGAATACGTAGTAATACAATCTACAGAAGTGAAATTCATAGGTTTCGCAGATGCCTGCCAACAAGCGGTATTATTCCGAACAGTATTTGAAAGCTTAAAAAAATTGAAAGGGTTCCAATAACAATTTACAAGGGTAATCAGAGTTGCTTAAACGGAATTACCTCTGGAAGCACTATCAACACAGTTAAGCACTTCCATACAATCCTACTGTTCAAGGAAAGTTAAACGAAAATTATTTGTTGTTCTCGAATACTACTGTGCCGAACCAAACAAAAGTGATATATACATGAAGCCAATCAGGACGATGAGAATAAAACTGCTATGTAAGAAGATAGAGCTCAGATACTACTCGTAGAATAAAATATCGTTGATTGTGTAATAATTATCTTTGTTTATTCTTTATTCATTTGAGTCACAATCATGTTTCCCATTAAAGGACCACCAGCTTGGCTCACGCATGGGCCCAGATGATAATACAATCAATAAGTAAGAATATTATTCTAACGGATCTCACTTGCATTCACTTATATCGTGTGCAAAGCACACATTAAATTGAACCCGTAGCAAGGAAGTTCACGTATCATCCTGAGTATGAGATATCGTAATATACTCAACTCATGAATTTTTTATCAGTCCACAAATAATTATCTCCATACATTTTCTTCATCACAATTGACAGGTAATGCTTAAATCCGTGAGCTTTGTGAACACGTACTTCTCAAATGAGTTTTTACAAAAACACAGACAGGTTCTCATATTCATTAATTTCGACAATTTATGACACGTAGTTATTACTTTTCGCTAGACTCACAATATCTATAACATACAATCGACAAATTCCTAAAATTCACAAAATATGACACATAATCATCAATATCATCAAATTTCACAAACTATGACATATAATCATCAATATCATTAAATTTCAGAAAATACATTCTTCAATATATCTATTTTCACAAAATAGACCAAAACATATTGATTGAACGATGACCATTCACCGCTAACCGTCTATCAGATTACACGAATAAAGTAAAACAATCTCCCCAATACTTTCCAAAAATGAGATCAGTATGCGGTAAATATTAGATTATTACATTTAAATGAGAAAGTGCATCTCGAGCAGCACCGATAAGGTTCTTCACCAAGATAATCGTGTATGAACGTACAAAAACAATTACCCTTTAATGTACAGTATATTATAGCGAATTTGCTTTACTATTATTCTGTTTACTGGCGATACTCGACTTTTACTCAACGCTCTAACATTCCGAAGGCATTCGGACTATGGTACACGGATAGTACCAATAATATCGTTTACGCAGTTACTAAGACACTTATCTGGCTTCGGCGACTTGTTGATGTTCCATAAGGAATGTAGTGTGCGTGCGAGTATTAACGTGTAGTTAAACGTTCATACAACGAGACTGAGGTGTACTAAGCGTCGCGTACAAAGGTCGATTCCACCAGCCGTGTGTGACGTAACGAGCAATCGAACGTCGGAAAGTATGCTCTGCAGATGCAAATTACTCTCCGTTTCACGGAGTATTCAGGATATTTTCCCTCTCAGGATCAGAAGTTTTCTACTCTCGGCAATTGCAGTGGACCTCCACCCAAAGATTCACCCTCAATTGTGTATTTCGGATTTCTGAAATATGGCCCAGCCACCCTGTGTGACCGCCATCCTCCATTATATCGCGATACAAAGAATGTGCTAGTTTTTTCTCACACCATGTAATTGAATATAATATAAAACGTTCATACCTTTTAGTTTCCTTTAATGCAGTGTGTATTTATCGGCTCATTTATGTTATCTCTAAACACGAATTACCAAGATTTTGAATGCACTCTTCTAGTAGATATATTGAAGGACGGACTAGTGTGTTAATCGCGTGAAAGTACTCGAGTGACTGGGGAGAGATTGACGCGTTTAGGCGTTAACTCACCCTTTCTATGAGGACCCCAACTCGTCTATCTTAGCGGGCCACACGCCGCTCCTTCACGCGACATATTATTCGTACTTGCTCTCGGTCCCATTTGGTAGTTGCGGTTTACAGACTGTCAGTTACCCGTAGTATACGTACTGTTACGATGCAGTATTACAAGTGTAAGTGTTAAAGATTACAACGATATACACAACCTCATATCCTTACGAACAATATTACGATTTGCACTCTATTCAACACATAGTCTGCTTGACAGTTTGCGAATTTGTCACGGCAGTGGTTCAAAAATATCAGAGACTAAAGGACGCTCATCGGTGATCCTTCCTCTGTATTTTCCTGGAAAGTTACCTGCGTGCAATAGAATGTACAACAAATCTTCGATTTTTTCTGACTTAATGTCTAAGAATGTATGACTCATAGAGAGAAAATACGAAAGTTTAGGAAACAGTATTATAATTACATTAATAATGGTCATCATTTAACGATCTCATAAATTTTCCAACCTTTCATTATCCCAGTTAGCTTGATGTCTGAGAAAGTGTGTCTCATAGGGAGAAAATATAGCTTAACGCGCTGGGCAGATCAAGACAGATTATTGTACATTTGTAAGATCAAAGTCCTAAAAAAATAAAATGAGCGAGTCTGCTAGTACTCGAGATATTTATGTGTAAACATCTTGTGGCGAGAAAATGCGGAACGAAAGTGTGTTGAGGATTTGTGCACAAGGCGGATTTTATTCAAAAAAATAATTCCAATTGAATTCAATTTCAATGCGTTTGCAAATTTTTTATTCATTTAAAATCGCTGTACTTGAGACGATCGGCTTATGATAACTAAAATACGATACATATACACTCGATTCTAAGGAATCGAGAAATCTTTAAATAATTAACTGCTTGTTGTTTTTCTTCTTCATCTCATGCAGCATCCTGTGCTTCACCTATATCCGATGTTGCTTCTCTTTCCATAGGGTTGCCGTCTGCTGCTGTTGAAGTCGATGGGCCCACATGAAATGCCGATGTCGCTGGTCTTAAAGTTGCATGATCAACGATACTTCTGATGTTATCCAATCTACTCGTTGATGGAGCAGAATTAAGAATTGAATTGGCAACACGTGCTCTAAAATCTCGCGTACGTTGAGTGTTGGTGCGAGCGATATTTCGGTGTTCCACTCGTCCTGCTGCCAACTTCTCTTTACGTTTTCGTTTCCTGTACATTCTCATGTATTCTGCTGAATTTTTACGCACTTCTGAAATTAACAAATTATTCACTTAGAAAATTATAACGACATCATTATGATTATTTTTTAATTTTATTTTATTGCAAATTAAATATTTAATTAAAATTTTTTTTTCATTTTTTCACAATTTTTATTTATATATGAAGCTAAGATGTCATTTTTTGAATTATTTCAATGAAATTATTTTTCAATTTGTTAATATCATTATTCCCATTGTAAAATAGTTAACCTTGAGAAATCATTAATTTATTTGGAAAAGTTGATTTTTTTGTATAAAGATAGTCAATAATCAGATAAAATTGTTATTTTTCAGTTTCAAAAATCAGTTAAAAATATTAAATTTCAGTTTTTTGTAATGAATTTGTATATCATTAATGAACTTTCAATGAATCTGTTTGAAATTGTTATCTTTCATAGAAGTGGTTTACAACACAAAAACGCCATACTAAGCGTATAGCTGAACAATGGGTTTTAAACAATTACATTTTTCAGTTAAATAAATTGATTTTAATGAGAAAGTTTTTTAATTAAATATTTAAAAATTAATTGAAAATAATTATTTTTAGTTTTTTATTTGAGAGATATTTTTCATGAAAACGGTTCACAACCTCAAAATATGTTAATAGTATAACTAATCTACGTGGTATATATTTTTAGTAAAAATATTTTTAGTTTACTTACTGGCAGTATGTTATTTCACTTCAAAGAATTAAATTCACTATATAAACTTATATTTGAATATGTATGCGATATATATATCAAACAATCTTATATAATTATTCACACGTTCTCAATACGTTTAACGACGCTAAAACTAACAGCTCATTCTCAGTCCGCTAGGGGAAGCAATGGCTGAAACGTGGCTATGCTTTGTACACGTCACAAATCTACTATGTGGGTCACTAATTTCTCTGGCGATCTATTCTACCGACGCCTAATCGCATTCTAATTCTATGCCGTACCGCGAGCGCTTAAGTAGCTGCGCACCAGGGTATTGCGCATAGATAGATAGGGCACTTCCCCTTACATACTTCCGTTTCATTTGCTCCAATTTAGACCCATACCGCCGCTAAAGATGTCTACACATCAAAATCAAAAGAGTGTTACCACATATCAATATATTTATTATCTAAGACACTAAGCTCTCTGACAATCATTGTCGATTTGCTGATGATCCGATTCAATCCTTAGAAGGATAAGACAATTTGTAAAGACCGATCAGCGTTTAAAACAAAATCGTTTCAGGACACCCTGCTCTCTCCATGCATTGGACAGTCGTCAACTTGCAAAAGTAAGATGGATATGTAAAGACGTGGTAACCCACAGATTCCAAACCCTTGAATGAAGACAAGTGTTTCGATGTTGAAGAGAATCCCCGAGCGACTACCGAAGCAACGCTCTGTACGGTCAAAACGTAAAAGAATTTGGACAGACCGAGCAGGGAAAGAAACAGAAAGGAGTTGAAGAAGAATGAGGTTGACGTGATAAGTAACGACGAGGCAATATACGATGCTTCCCGTTCCTAATTCTCTCGGCGCTTAATGTTTCTCTTAGTTTCTTCTACTTTTAGCTACTTGCTTCCGTTTTCTCACAAATTTCTCCTGATACTCTCTGAATATTTGTTCTTCAACAGCAGTGTCTGAGTGATTGTCTCTGTATCCAAGCAAATGGTCGTAGTTTTAGAATGTTCTATCCCGAAAACCTCCGTCAGTGCTTCAGATGTACGTCATCGTACGGCAGGTGGTTTTGGCACAGTTGCACATTTTTGGTCGTCTCCCTGCATCGGCCCACCTCACTCCTACCCCATTCTATGTGGACTCACTTCGTACCTGGTCTATTGTTACGTCCCACTTGTCAGGATAGATTATTATATTGTATCCCACATGGGTGCATGCGTGGGTATACATGAATACTTGGGACACTGGCAGATTTTGCTCAGAGAATATCAAAACCTACTAGGTCTTTGCACCCTGGTAGAATACCTCCGTCCTACACCGAGATAAGTACACTCGACTAAAGCTGTCACTGTATACGTGCAACCCTTTCTGCTTTGACAACTATAAATCATGATAATTTATTGAAATAAATGAGGAATACTGAATTTGAAACGAAAATTTATTTCTTTACGTTGCTGGTTTTTCTAGGACATCAATACGATGAAAGGGCTCTGTGACATCGTCTTTTTACATTAATTAATCAAATTCAATCAGAGTCGACCTCAGTAAATGATGTAAGCTTGTGGTTATTCGGTTTCGAGAAATTCGATTTCATGGCACACGATGGTCTCTAGCTCCATTGATAATCAGGTCATCAATCTCAAAGTTGCCCGCAAGGTGACACAAAAAGGGCTGTACATTTAATGGAAAATGATCAAAGATGCCTTTGAATCATAAAGACTAGATGCAAAGAGTAGAAACGACTGCAGGAATTACAGTGGGGTTATCCGTCTATGAAAATTTGAATAGTAATATCTCTATTGCAGTATTAGTAAATGGGTCCAATCTAACCAGAAAGATTAAAAAACAACTTAAATAACAGATTGTTCTACAGTGAGCTGTCAATGACGTTACAGATCACTACCCCCTTCCTGCCCCGCCCGTCTACTCGCCGTGGAAGAATGCAAAATAAAATAGCAATTTTCGTACAATTAATTTAGTGTATTATCTATTGATTTATAAATTGTTGCTTTAATTAATTCTTAAAAATGTTGGGTTTTTTAGACCTTTATGATCAGTATTTCTGCAAAAATATTTTCATCACGTCATGGTGGTTTACTTTCAAAGCCTAAAAAGTTTAAATCTTGTAATGTCAATTATGAGTATACTTAAACGTCACTTTACGACATTTTCAGATTTTAAGTATCGACATTTTTTGGGCAGTCCTTCGTTTCTGCAGAACCTAACATTACACCACCGACTCTACAGAGCCGACTCTGCACAACCGATTTCACACCACAGCAACTTTACGCATGGCTTGCTTCTGCGCAATCGCGACATCACGCACGTTTCGACTCTACACAAACGCATTTCTGCACATGCCTTAACTTTACACAATCTTATCTCTGCACTTGCAAAAACTTTGCATGGCAAAGCTGTATACGATTTAAATAAATGATAGCAAAACTCTATACGGCATAATTTAAGACATGCAATATTCTCCCCTGAATGGTGCTATATATGCTTTGTATTGTAATATTATTATTTCTTATATTTGTTTTTTATTTCATCTGGGGCTCGAGGGGAAAAGACTAAATAAGGACAGAGTCGAACCTTGAAATTGCGATGATATTTAATGATTGAACGATAATTAGTAACAATTTAATCGTTCTCGAATTGAGTTTCAAAGAATTTTCAATCAAGGTTATACATATTTCATTAGTATATCAACAATATTATCGATCAATTCAACTTCAAAAACAGTATTCAGTCATTATTACATACCATTAATTTATCTTCAAACGATATTCAATCAATATTATAAATCATTCATTAGTAAATCAACAATATGATCGATCGAATTTCACAAAAATCTCGGACTCGCAGTACACGAAAGCTATTTATAGCAATAAGTGTACATGTATTATAGTAGAACGTCGAAACTTATCTTCTTAACTTCTGGATGTTATGTACGTGAGCACCGTAGCTCAATTGGGCTGGGGGAAGTCTCCAACGATGACTCTGCTGTTGCTGTGTGCCAACCGATCGCTTCCTTCGGACATTGTCCGTACTCAAGTCCTTGAGATTATGACGGTTAAACTCCCGTGGCATTAGGGTGTTACGTTGAATTTGAGATGACCCAGCACCGGTGCAATTCTTTTACGAGATGGATTTGATACCGCAAGTAATAGAGATGTGTATTTATAGATCTATATAGATCTATATAGATTTGAGATAGACATTGAAAATCAAACATTGGTAGGCGACTATTTTAATTCAGAGTATCTGCGACTACGGTTACGAACTATCTGAGCAGGCTTTTCGCTCGGCTGCTATTTTGCGACTCTCCTAGCAACGGTCAACACAAAACCAATTACCAAGGTTACCATAAATAGACCATGCGCACGACGCGATTAACATACGGCTCGCAATTATTCGGGAAGGGAGTGAGCCAGATCCACGGCTCGTTAGATCGATTCGTTACAGCTTCATTACCTCGATGATCTTTACATATGCTTAACTCTCGATGAAAACATTGCACACAACACAATCGCTTGGAACCTAAGATTTTCTTTGCAGTATTCGTTAAATATTCTCAGTTTTTCGCCACATCATGCCAGTGGTCACATAGAATTAGAATATCGTCCGCAAACATTAACATCAATACGTTTCTCGCATTATCGAGCTTAAACCCTTTGGCATCCTTCTCGTTAAAGAATCGAACTATATCTGCAATAAACAGTACCAGATGTACAATATGAAGTGCGGATTTTTTTTCTAAAGAAACATGTTAAATTCGGAAGAATGATAAAAAAAAGCTTCATTCAAAGTATGCTCCATGCGCTTGTTATACATTTTTCCCATCTTTCGGGCAATTTGTGAATACCATGCCAGTAAAAATCTTCCCCTTTTGCTGCGAACCATTCATCGAGCCATTTTTTCACATCTTCGTACGAACCAAAGCGCTGCTCAGCAAGTGCGTGACCCATCGATGCAAACAAGTGGCAATCGGAAGGAGCCAAGTTTGGTGAGTAGGCCGCATGGGGTAGAAATTCCCAGCTGAGTGCTCCAAACGTGTCGCGAACCGGTTTTGCCATGTGTGATGGAGAATTGTTATGAAGAAAAATGACTTTGTGTTGCCTCTTTCGGTATCCTGGCCTTTTTTCGAGCAGCGAGCAGTTCAAATCGGTTAATTGTTGTTGTTAACGTTTAGTATTAACCGTTTCCCCAGATTTCAACAGCTCATAATAGACCATGCCCCTCTGGTCCCACCAAACACAGAGCATCGTCTTTCTGCCAAAGCGATTCGGTCCTGCGGTCGATGTGGATGGTGCGCCTGGGTCTACCCATGATTTTTTACGCTTGGAATTATCAAAATAAATCCACTTTTCATCCCCTGTAACTATACGATGCAAAATCGACTTCCTTTTGTACCGAGCGAGCAAAATGTCACAAGTGTTTTTGCGCTTTTACATTTGCCTGTCGTTCAACTCATGTGGTACCCATCTACCGGTCTTCTGAATCTCCCCCATGTCTCGTAGCCGATTGGAAACAGCTTGTTGACTAACACCCAATTGCTCGGCGAGTTGTTTTTGTATTTGCGAATCGTCTTCGTCAAACAATGCTTGCAATTCCACATCTTCGAATTTTTTTGGCGACTTTCCACGTTCCTTGTCTGCAACATCGAAGTCACCACTTTTAAAACGCTGACACCATCGTTCGCACGTATCTTGCGATGGAGCATATTCACCATAAGCTTCTCGAAGTAATCGGTATGATTCAGCAGCAGTTTTCTTCAAATGAAAACAAAAAATTAATGCTGTCCGCGAATGCTCTTTGTTCGGTATAAATTTCGACATATTGAATACAACAACACAACACTATGCACACACTTTGCAGCTCGCTGCGATGTTTAGTTTGCGTTTGACAACCATCGAAAGACAAACAACTTTTGTGTTTTTACAAAAATGGAAAAAATTGAGTATTGTGCAGTGATTCGATTTTTGTTTTTGAAAAAGAAAACGAACATTGAAATCAAAGCGGAGCTAGACGAAGTTTATATGGACCTTGCACCTTCGTTATCAACCATTAAATATCGGACAGCTGAATTTAAACGCGGTCGTACGAGCATTGTTGACGATGAACGTCCAGGTCGTCCAAATGAGGTCGTCATACTAGAAACAATTGAAAAAGTCCACGATATGTTGCTAAATGATTGGAGACTAAAAGTGCGTGAGATTGCTGAGGCCACAGGCATATCATATGGCTCAGTGATTTAAATCCTGAGTGATCAGTTGGGTATGAAAAAGTTATCCGCAAGATGGGTGCCGCGTTTGCTCACTGTCGACCATAAAAGAGAACGTGTAGCTGATTCAAAGGCGTGTTTGGCGATCTATAAGCGTGATCCTGTTGAGTTTTTGCATCGTTGCGTAACCGTGGACAAAACATGGATCCATCACTAAACACCAAAGACAAAGGAACAATCAAAACAATGGACTTCACCGACCGAACGTGCTCCGAAGAAGGCGAAGACCGTTCCATCGGCCGGTAAGGTCATGGCCACAGTTTTTTGGGATGCACGCGGCATAATCTACATCGATTACCTTCCGCCGAAAAAAACCATTAATGGCGAATACTATGCAGCCGTACTGACCCGATTCAACGACGAATTGAAGAAAAAACGTCCACATTTGGCGAGGAAAAAAGTGCTCTTCCATCAAGATAATGCACGCGTTCACCCGTGCCCTATTGCCATGGCCAAAATTCATGACTTTAAATACGAATTGCTTTCACATCCACCGTATTCTCCAGATTTGGCCCCCTCCGACTACTTTCTGTTTCCAAACCTGAAAAAATGGCTTGGCGGAAAGAGATTTGGTTCCAGAGATGACCTTATAGCCGAAACAGAGATCTATTTAAGGATCTCCCGAAATCGTATTATTCGGAGGGCATCAAAATATTGGAAAATCGTTGGAAGAAGTGTATCGAGCTAAAAGGAGATTATGTTGAGAAATAAAAAGATTTTTGTCCAAAAAAAACGCGATTTTCTTTACCAAACTGACTATTTATTGATCGACCCTCGTACCACTGCTTGTGCTTAATATTTATACTTATTCTTATTTTTGACACTCGTGGAAATAATAATTTTCCATAAATAAATGATTCCATGTATAAAGTATTCATTGAATGCTTGCATAGTTAGGCATGTCGAGGGGTGATTATGCAGTTTCACCCAGAAGGCGTCAACCGATTTTAATGAAACAAAAACCAAAATACTTCTTATTGAAGACAATAAAAATTCCACGTGAAGTTAAAGATAAAAATTCATTTGCAGGGGTGAAACTGCATAATCACCCTTACCTTTGAAGGGCGATTTTACCCCTTTGGAAAGTTTTTCCGCCGAAAAAAAAAAACGTGTCTTTTAGTCTTCGATGCTCTGCAGCATACGTGAGTTTCATCAAAATTGGAGGGGGACATCAAACTATTCTTCCTTGTAAGTCAAAGGCTCCCCTGAAGTCGATGAAGCAAGAATGCATTCATGCTTCACAAGGATTATATAATATTTATAACTGAGTTACAAAGAAACATTTGGTCTTGGCGACTATTGTATGAGCAGAAGCTCCCCGAGCTTTTCAGTTAGTGCTGCTATCCCTCGATCATCTCTATCAGCATGGATGTGACCATTTTAGTGACGATATTTGGAAAGGCTATTCCTCTGTTGTTGTTTAGGTCTTGACCTAATCCTTTTTTATGAATGATACGTCTTCCGTTTTTAGGGTCATGTTAAAGAGGTTCAAAAGACAGTGCAGCCATCCTGGGGATAGATGTTTTTAGAAAATCTTTGCCTCGCTTTAATTTGTTCATTTCTTCATGGAACTAGGATATAATAAAGGCTCGATCTAGCGTAGGGACGGGTAGTACCTGTACAAATTGGTTAAGTTTATGCAATTCGTTTTTGTTTCACATTCATAGTAGATTCTGACTGCATCCCAGACATTTTCGCTGTTTTTCACATCTGCGAGTTTATCTAAGGTTTGTTCGTAAATAAGTTTTTTTCGCTTGATGTACGGATTTGAATTCGAAATTATAGTATGTGACGTAGTCACACTCCCTATCCAGCATCATGACAGGTAGGCGATATAATACGACGGATTATTTCCGAACGCGCTGAGAAATGCGGATCCTGGGTTGTCGAACCGGAGCAGAATTTGGCGAAAATATCTGACGTCATCACGTCGAAATCTCCTCGCTGTCACATACAGTGGGTCAGCGGCCAGCTGACCTCGCTTGGCGTCGAGGGGAAGGCGGGTGGCGCGGTAGCGGCCATCTGGGAAATTAGAATACAGCGTTAAATAAAAAAATTAACAAGGAAATCTGGAACAGGATAATGAAGCGGGAAGACAGGTATAAAAGCCACGACGAGAGCGCAAGAGCTCTCTCCGGTGAAAAACACGACAAGAACAAGTCAAATACTGTGAAGAAAAATATTCTCACCAAATACCAAGCAAGCTACTCAGGAGTAGAGTTTGAGGGATTAGTTGGGTGAAAGAGCTGAAGTAATTTGAGAATCTCGAAGAAAAAAAGGAGATTCACTAAACGGATAGGATAGGATAATTAAAGGAATATAAATTAAGTTCTATAAATTAAGGGAACCAACACTAGCATTTAGGTAGAAGATAGGAGCCGAGAATATCAGTTAACGGTTTTAATTCTATCCAGCTGAACTAGAGGAGAAGAATTAAGGGATAAAGGTGTAGATTAATTATAAATTGAGTGAAATATTAGGAAATAAGGATTGCTGGAGATCCGATAGATAGTAAGATAGAGAAATAAGAGCTTGCGATGCACCGAAAAGACATACTCTCACAGGAGAGAGAAACTTTTGGAGTGAACTTTGCAAGGGAGAAAATTATAAGAGAAGAGCTCTACGACAAAGAGAATAGAAGGAAATAAATTGAGACGAATTTGTGGATAGCAAACCCATAAGAAACTAGGCAGACAAGCGGTAAAAACAACTTACCCAGTTCTGCAGATCCAATTGCAATGACTCAGGACATCAAGCTGTTTTGCATATGCGCAGAGTTCCACAGAATTGAGGAATAAATAAATGAAACCACTGTTAAACATAATCCACTGTGGACACATCGCGACACAAAATCAAGATAACTTGTTATACGCGGGTCCCATTATCACACAAAGTTACGGGAACGAACAACCGAGACGGCACAAACACTTTCGAGACGGAAATCAACAATTTCTCTCTTTTAATGAAACTGAGGTGACGTGCGCGTGGATTTAGCATGCATCACAGCTGATAGGCGTGCCAGCAACAGGGCTCGAGGCGTAGCAGATGACGCAGCCAGCGGCCCGTAAGAATATTGAAAAAGACGGAAGAACCCGTTTCCGTCTGGTTCTCGAGTTCGCCAACGTTCCGGATAGTGCGATATCGGAAAACCAGACGACCGAAGATAAGGAAGATCATAGAATCTTTTGTCTACTAAGTCGAAGGGAAAATGTATTGTACTGGTAAACGACGCTACAAAGCCGAAAAACGAAATATCATTAGCATTTTTTTTTCATTAACCCTACTTATACTTACTTCAGAAGTCTCAATTAATTATTCTTGTGTTCGAGCCTGAATTCTTTCCCTCAGAAGATAAAAAATTAGCGTGAACGAGTAAATACCGTTACAAGTAGTGCTGCTTTAGTTTTCTTGTTTGTTTCCAATTCTCGACATTCTTTATTGTGATTTCCTGGGTCCCAGATCGTCATACGTAAATTAAAAAATTTCTTATTGCATATATTGTTGAGAAATCAGCTGACGTGCGGCCACTATGGTCGCCGTGCGGCAGATCATTGGTACTGGTGCCGTGCTGCGCTCGGCTGGAGTGCGTACAGCCAAGGCAGCACTTCGTAGACACTCTACTCAAGCAAGAGACTAACATCTATCTCTCGCTTGACGGCGACGTCGCGTAACGACGCTTTCGTACAGCTGAGCCATCTTGACATTTTACACTACTCTCGTGAAAACCGCCAAGAACGCTACATCAGCTTCTTCTCAGCTCGGACAAATTTTCACTGCCTTCATCGGATCCACTCAACTCAAACGTGCTCAACAGGACTCAAACTAATCGGTAAGCGAGCACCTTGATAATTTACATAAATTCAATCTTGGTGATGTGAAGAAAACTCATTTTGTGCATCCTCAAAAGTCTCACTTTGTGGCGCGCTTTATTTATTTATTTTTTTTTGTAGTTGAGTGAAAAAAAATGGAAATAAAGACCATTTTCTCTATTTACATCTTTCGTCTGGCGTGGGCGAGGGAAAGATTATAAGAGAGCCGGGGGGGGGGGGGGGGGCTCTTAGCGTTTTTGGCACCAGTACGAAAGGAAAGAAAAATCATTTCGGATCATTTTTTTCAAGTAATTTTTTTTCTGTTCACTTATAATCAAAATTTCGTGATTACATAAGAAAAGTGAGTACAAGTGAGTGAAAAACGAAGACCAGCCAAAGAGAAAGGACAGGCGAGTTATCGAAATACGATTAAAAAATGATTAGTGAGATATCATTGAATTTGATAATAATCTAGATATAGATAGATTTAAGCGAATAAACTAAATTGCGTAGAATAAACTAAATAGGATAGAGCGTTTAGTATTAAGAAAATAGAATTAAGCAATTAGAGCTAAGTATAGAAAATAAATCGATTAGAATTAGCCCCGACATTTTTACCAAAAACGACTTGAAACAATTTGTAAATGTAACTCAAACTATCAATAAAATCATATCAAATTCCAATTAATTTTTCCCACTCAAAAAAATTCATAAAAAACGGCTGAAAATCAGCTTCCTAATGTCGTTTCCCCTATTAAATAAAATGAAAACATGACTTTTTTCACCAAAATAATTGTCAGGTCGAAACTAACTACTTTTGTAAAAAAAATGTTGTTCATAAAGTCCATAATTATTAAGTTAGAATGCCATTTTTTACTATTTCAGCGCTATCCAGGATGTACCACGAGGAGGTAAAGTCTTTAACATCCCAAATGTAAGTGCAAGTGCATGTGTCGGTGTGTTTGTGTGTTACGTGTATGAAAGTATGTGTGTGTGCGTATCCCAGTATGAGGGGGGGGGGGGCACCTAGAAGAAGTTTAAAAACTGTTACCAAATTCGCGTTCCAAAACTTCCAGCGATTCGAAAAAATCATGTTATGTCTCGGAGCGAACTTGAAACTCCCAAAATTCTTTCCCTTCGACGGAATTGAAAAAAATTTGGAATTTAAAAAAACTCGTGATGTCCTATCCGTATCCAGTTGACAGAAAAATGTCATCAGTGACAAATTCGAGAGAAAAAAGTGTGTGTGGAGTCCACGCACAACACAAGTGAAACTTTTTGCTAATTACAATACTTGTAAATAAAGATAAATTATTATTATTTTTTTATTCAAGAATAAATAATCATTGGTAATAATAAAGATACCGGTAGAATCTGAAATACAAAACCAATTCAAAATGAATGTTTTCAAATATACCATATTTTACAAGAAATTCGTTATTTAATTTGAAAAAGTCATGAATCAATTATGGTAATTAGTTTCTTATTTTTTATGAATCTGTATCCGTAGAATGATCAGTGTCTATCATAGTGACAATTGGTTTATGATAGCTAAAATACGATCAAACGTTTGGGATTTAATATTTTCTACATTCCTAGAGAATACAGCATCAATTGTTGTATCCGACCTGGTAGTTGGGGTATTCACATTATTGTTGATTTTTAAATTGAATTCTCTAGCCAAAAAGTCAATGAGAGGTTGACCTTCAGGTTTGGAGAACTAGACATTGAAGTCACTGCTCATTAGCATTGGTAGTCCCCACGTCCTTTTTCAGTAATGCTGCACCACCTGGTGTGTATGATAACAACACGTGGTGAAGGAATTCGATAATATTATCAAGTTTCTTGTTAGGTGTTATACTGTAACGTGGCAAGATATTCGAGCGCTGCGTCCTCTTCACACGACGGCTGCCAACACGATCTCACAGGGCTTTAGGGAACGATCGCTGTACTTTATTTAATTATTTTTATTTTTTTTTTGGTATTTTTATATTTCAATTTGTATGACCGGATGGACGGAGAAAGAGGAAGAGGATGACCGCACCACATCCATCGATTGCTGGCTTCGGGATCCGACATTTTACATAGACAGACTTTTTACACCTTTCTCTGTCGGGATATATAGCCGTCCCACTCGACGTTCATCTACCAACATTACGCTGCTATCTATCTTCAGCTCTCATCTACTAGCAGCAACCAAGCTATCGCCTGGGGTTCATCTGCCAGACTGAGCTACTCATCGTATTATCTGTTGCTAATTTATGCGTTGTCCAGCCGAGGCGTTAGTCGCGGTCATGGAGCGACACCGATTCCCCCAATTTTTCCCGGTTACCGTCGAGTAAGTAGGACGTAGCGCTCTCTCTCTCTTTGGTTGTCCCGTTCCATCATCTGCGTAATTCGAAAAAACGGCGAGGAAGACGATCGCTGTCTATTTGGAATATCAAGACAGTTTGTCAAAAATCTATATTTGCCACCGTATTATCTGGACGGAAGGAGTGAGGCTTGGAGGATATTCGATATTTCCCGAAATTCAAGGAACGTCGCAGCGTCATCGTCCCGGTGAGCTCTCTGTCCTTCGATGGTCTTTTGCCATTATTTGATTTTTTTTTAATTGATGAATGAGTCTATTCGAGCTTGGTCATACCTGTGACTTCTGTATACCGCGCACAGAGTATGAATTTGTATCGGGACCGACTGCGTCTGTCAGGGTGTAATATCGAGATCGTTTGGCGATTAGAGCCGGGAAGAAGTCACTTCGTTTTTTTTGTTACTGTTCCGTAGTCGTTTGCTGTAGAACCGCGCGCGCCTTAGTATATTATCCCGTGATACGATTGTGTAAGAGGGATTCGAATGTTATAGGTCGTGTCGCGGATTTTTCAGGAATAACTGACACTTATTGATTTACATTATTTTATTTATTGTATTTTATTTTATTTATTTTTTTCTTATTATATTGAGTTATACCTTATAAGTACCAAGATGACATCTTGTACTCACATCTATTGCATTCATTTGTCGAAGAGATATAGCTAAATGTGGAGTGAGAGTGATTCAATGATCAGCTGTATTTTTGTAACTAGCTACACCAGCGGCTCTCTCTTTTTCTCTTTTAAATGTACCAACACAATCGAAAATCGGTATATCCACATATTCACCTAGTTTCAAACAAGTTTCACTGCGCACCAATAACGTTGAATTTCCTGCAACGTCATCGTGTAAATCTGGTGGGTGTTATTGTAAACTTTGACAATTGAGTAAAAATACCGAAATTCCTTTTTTGTTAGATATGAAGTCGAGTACTTGTTGTTTCACTGCTTGTAATTTGTTGAAACTCAGTCTTCTGAATTCTGCATGTAAATCTGCTGTTGATGTTGATGCTCTTCTTCCATGATAAAAAATTGAATCATCTCGAGGTGTGACAATACTACCTTGATCAACAAGTTTTAGGACCGGCCACCCTGTGACGCTGTCAGTCACCCGATTTGAATTCTTTGTTTTTTGTTAGATTACCCCTTCCGTCATTGACAATTCCTTCCAAATTCAGCGTCATAGCTTCACATTTGTAAAAGTTACGCTGTACTGAGTACATCTACCTTTGTGCGTGTTTTCGATTATTTACAAGTTTGAAAATGGCATCAACTGTCCATCAACGAGTTTGCATTAAATTTTGTGTGAAAAACAGATTTAACGGTTCGTAGACTTTGGAAATGTTGGAAAAGTATTTCGGCAACGATACTTTTTCGAGATCAAACGTTTTTCGGTGGCACGAACGCTTCAGAAGTGGCCGTGAGTCGGTCGAGGGTGACGAATGCAGTGACAGGCCGTCGACGTCGAAAACCGATGGAAACATCGATAACATCGAAGAAATTTTGGCCGAAAACCGCAAATTGACCATCAGAGAGCTGGCAGAGGACTTGAACAATGCTTATGGATCCGCTCAAGACATTTTGGTTAGTGATTTGGGTCTCAGACGCGTCGCTGCAAAACTGATTCCGAAGGACCTCAATTTCATGCAAAAAAGGTTCGCGTTGAAATCGCGAAAGATATGATTTCCAAGGCCGACTCCCACCCAACATTTATCAAACGGATCATCACTGGAGACGAGACGTGGATTTATGAGTATGACACGCAATCGAGCGAGTGAATGGCGTGCACCGAATGAGCCGAGACCGAAAAAACCACGTCATTTTCAGTCAAAAAAGAAGGCGATGGTCACGGTTTTCATGGATTACAACGGTGTTGTGCATCATCAATTCTTACTAGAAAAACAGACAGTCACCGAAGAGTATTATTTGGGCGTTATGAGACGTTTGCGTGAAGCAATTCGCAAAAAAGACCGAATTTATGGGAAAACAACTCGTGGATTTTGCACCACGATAACGCATCGTCGCACAATGCGATCCTTATACGTGAGTTTTTTGACTAAAGACAACACGAATAATATCCAGCAGCCTTCGAATTCACCTGATCTGGCTCCTTGTGACTTTTTCCTGTTCAACCGACTTAAAAAACCGGTGCGCGGAATGTGTTACAGCACCCGAGAGGATGTTATGAAAAAATTGAAGATTGCTCTGATGGACATACCGAAAATTGAGTACCAGCGGTGTTTCGAGGATTGGAGCAACCGCTGGCGTAAGTGCGTTGCAGTCAATGGCGAGTACTTTAAAGGGGACCGTATCGATTTTGATGAATAAATGTGTATTTTCGATTCAATGAATAAAGTCCTAAAACTGTTTGATCAAGGTGGTATACAGTCCTTCAATACTCGTGAATCTCGATAACGCCACGTATAACAACTGTTGTGAGTAAGATTTCTCGTAATCGTAGACGATTTCATCAAACGTCCCTCCTGGTGATTTATGTATTTTGACAGCACAACATGAAATAATAGGAGAGCGACTTCTTTTACTGAAGTTAATTTAAGAACTGAAATTAATTCATCAATCATTGCAATTGCATCACCTCTGTTGACATGAAGTGCATCAACTGGAGCATTTTCAATCCAAAGCAAAATGTGAGCATGAGTACTCCCACGGTGTTGGAATTCAATCCATTTGAAGTGATGAATCACTCGGTATTCTCCGAAGGGATTAGCTTTTTTTGAAGTAAGCGAATTCATAATGACATTTACTATTTTATTTAAGTAAATAGCACACGTTACTGCGTCATAACTGACTAATGTGAATTTATTAATAGAACTCGTTTGCTTCTACTAATTCATGTGAGAGATCGTTACCATTGTTCTTCCATTTATACTAAAATTTCAGTAACTTAACCCAACTGGTTTCATTAGCACTCAAACTCAGAAATGTTGGCTTACCGAATTGCCTGATTATAGAGAGCAAGTCCGTTTTTCTGTCAGTCCAGTAGTACGTTAAATTTAGTATACATTTAAAAAAGAGAGATTGGTTTTTGTTACGTCCTGGTATTATTATGAGCGGACGCAATGAAGAATAATTTATTTTTGCCTCCATTTTAAACCAGAATGCACTGGTCCAGGACCGGAGCGTGGTCGATCTGTCAATAAAAACTCGATCGGGAGGTGATTACTTCGCCTATCATGACGACCCGGCCGTATTCGATGTCAGACTCGGTGGAATCCGATTCGTTGGTATTGGACCGTTGAACAGGAGTCGTGGGTTACCCCGACGTTGGTGGGCTTGCAGAGACTTCTGTCCGTTCATTATCGGGGCGGACTGTGCACCTTGGAACGAGCATAGACCGAATATCACCGACTGCTACTCGTTTAAGCACTCCCTTTCCCTACGACCAGTTCCTTAGTTCGATTGTAATATTGGTCAGCCGCGATTAGGGTTTGGGTTCAGGCAGAAGGTGTTGCTTGGAACACCCGGACTGTTTCCCTGCGCCGACCCCAACCACTGTTTTTCTCTGATCTGTTGCCCTGCCCTTTTACAGGTATTTTGCATCTAATTTTAAGAGGTTTAGGTTGTTTGACAAGAAGGGCCGTTGCTCACTTTCGTTGTGAGCATACGAACCTCCTCAGAAAAAGGAAGTAACCAGCATGTAGTACCCTGAGGTACCATGCAGGTTCGAGAAACAAAGAGGTCGAGAGGGATGTGCAACTTGCGTTGACGACGTCCTCTCTAGTAAAAGATCCCCCGGCGCGAGTTTCCAAGCACCATCAGGGTGTAGAGTGCTGTAGACTCACAAATAATGTCGCGGGACCCAACAGCACGTGACCTGGAGGTGCAACGAGGGCTGCGCTCCAGATCACCTAGTTGGTCTATAAATTTACGAGTGTTCCCTTGTACGTTACCACGATAAATGTTTATTATTAAGAGCGCGCACCAATACAATGTTTCGGCGTTATTAAATAATAATTAATTGCGCGACAAAATGCACAAATAAAATGTTGCGGCGCGAGACCGAATTTTGAAGAACGATGTATCGAGAGTAAGTGCACGGCTAGAACTCTCCCTTTTAAGACTAGTGACACGGGTTTCTGTCTACATTCTAAGAATCAGAAAAACGGGCCTCTCAGCCTCACCGGCCTGCCGACGTATCCCGGCTGGGTGTCGGGCTTATCGCTTCCATTCGACGGCCGCCTGGACCAACACTACAGCCTGGCCGTGGGACTGCTTACGTTGACTAAAGATTTGAAGTGGCTACTCGCCAGCGGATAACGCTGGAATGTGGCGAGTAACTTTATCCCGTTTATGGTGCGAGAGAACGTTGCTACGCCAAGTACAAAAGTTATATCGAATAGCTATACGCTGCTCTTGTCGTGGGACTGAACAAAGTCGCATGCGTTATTAGCGCGAGATGCTTCGCTCAGCGTTTTTCGCATATCGCCTAGTGCGCAGGGCATTATGTGTGTAAGTAAGTCTATGTACGTTCGTAGGGATGTTTGCAGCGCAAGAGTGCCATCATAAGCGAGGGCCGTGTTGCATGTGGCGATCACTGAACGTCTTGTACAGAGTGTTGCAAGCTTAAAGGAATGCAACCCTCCCACAAGTGGATTAAGCGTAGGCACGCTAATAATGTATGTATGTAATATACGTATTGTTGGAAAATCAGCTGACACACGGCGGTCGATATTCGCCGTGCGTCGACCTGTTGCTGCTGGGTAGTGTGCTGCGCTCGACTATCACGAAGGTAGCCGAGGCAGTGCCTCGCAGGCATACTGCTTAAGCGAGATGCTGTCTCTCTCGCTTGACTTCAGCTTCGCACCACGATTGTCTCTCTCGCTTGACTTCAGCTTCGCACCACGATTGTCTCTCTCGCTTGACTTCAGCGTCGCACAACGACGCTTTTGTAAAGCACAGCCATCTTGAGAATTTTTGACACTTCTGTGAAAACCCGCTGGCACGGTAAAATCCTCTGCTCTCACCTCGGACAATTTCATCGACTTCACCGGATCTACTCATCGTATTCGTGCTCAATAGTGCTTAAAACATGGTAAGAGTGCATCGTTACAATCTATCTAAATTCAATGACGGTGAGGCGAGTAAATCTCATTTGTGCATCCTCATAAAGTCTCATCGCGTAGCGTGCTCTGCAGCGCTGGTTGCACCACGTTCACCTCACAAATGACAGCACACAATTAATATAATTGTGTGCTTGTTAACAAATATTACAATCAAAATTCACTTTGAATTTATTTGTACTATTTTTTATATTTTTTTTGTAGTACGAGAGTCGACGGTGGAATAAAACCATTTTTTCCACTTACATTTTTTGTTCTGGTTATTTCCTACCTGCCTTGAGTGAAAACTCATTCTTTTCTGATATATTTCAGGATCATTCCAACAACACCACAGGAATTCTCAACACGTATATATTATATACGATATATGTATGTTGAGATTTCCTTCCGGAAATAACCAGACCAAAAGATGGAAGCAGAAACAATGGTTTAATTCTACCATCGACTCTCATACCACGACAAAAAATATATTAAAAAATAGTACAAGTAAATTGAAAGTGAATTTTGGTTTTAATATTTTGTGAGAAGCACACAATTATATTAATTGTGTGCTGTCATTTGTGAGGTGAACGTGGTGCAACCAGCGCTGCAGAGCACGCAACGAGAAGAGATTTGAGAGAGTGCACAAATGAGAAATAAATATCACCAATAAAATTGTGAGTTAATTTAGTTGAGAATAAGAATGTTAATTAAGTGAGAGTATACGCAATTATATTAATTGCGTGCTGTAGTTTTGAGTTGAAACGTGGTGCATTCCGCGCTGCAGAGCACGCCACGCCATGAGACTTTATGAGGATGCACAAATGAGATATGCTCGCCCCACCAATATTGAATTTGGATAAATTATGAAGGTGTACTCTTACTGTTTGTTTGAGTCCTGTTTAGCACGAATACGATGAGTAGGTCCGGTGTGATGGTGAAAATTGTCCAAGGTGAGTACAGAGGAATGTGCTGTCCAAGCGGGTTTTCACAGAAGTGTCTAAAATTCTCAAGATGGCTGTGCTTTACAAAAGCGTCGTTGTGCGACGCTGAGTTCAAGCGAGAAAGACAGACTCTTGCTTAAGCAGCATGCCTGCGACGCACTGCCTCGGCTACCTTCGTGATAGCCGAACGCAGCACACTACCCAGCAGCAACAGGTCGACGCATGGCAAATATCGATCGCCATGCGTCAGCTGATTTTCCAACAATGTATGAATCTAATAAGATAAATATTGGTATGTGTCTACGTTTTAAAAGAAATGTGCGTATATACATATATTAACTATATATACAGGGTGGCCGATTTATCTGAAGACATTGAAATATTTCGAAAACTACGCATCGGATTAAAAAAAGTTTTCAATAAAATTTGTTCGCCTGAAAGGGGGTCATCTAATGATACCAAAGTCGACCCCTCAACCCAACCCCCTGGGGTGGGGGTGGGGGCAACTTTGAAATCGTCAATGGGAACCCCTATTTTTTATTGCAGATAAGAATTCCTCATAAAAAAATAAGTAACTTTTATCTGAAACATTTGGTTTGGCGCTGTAATCGCAAGAAACCTAATTTTTGCGAATATCTCGAGAAATTACATATCGGATCGAAAAAAAAAAAAGACATGTTTCATTTTTCAAAAAGCTATTCAGAGATACGAAACTCGATCCACCCTCCCCCCATCCCTACCCCATTGTGGTGAAAATGGAAGTTGCTTCAAAATCGTAATTGGAAAACCCTATTTTTTCCCTGGTTTTCCATGACAAAATCCATTGATTTGACTTTGTTGTTGATATGAAATTTTCTCACACATGGCGCTGCAATCGAAAGCATGTATTCGTTTATCAATGAGTTAACAACTACTTTTAGCGTTACCCAGGAATAACGACGTGGACGTAGTAGTTTTTGTTCCCATCGGGGTACTTGTTTTAGGTGAGCCCCTTGCCTCTCACCATCGGAGTACTTGTTTTAGGTGAGCCCCTTGCCTCTCACCATCGGGGTGCTTATTTTACGTGAGTCCCCTTGCCTCTCACCATCGGGGTGCTTGTTTTACGTGAGTCCCCTTGCCTCTCACCATCGGGGTGCTTGTTTTAGGTGAGTCCCCTTGCCTCTCACCATCGGGGTGCTTGTTTTAGGTGAGTCCCCTTGCCTCTCACCATCGGGGTGCTTGTTTTAGGTGAGTCCCCTTGCCTCTCATCATCGGGGTGCTTGTTTTAGGTGGAATATTCGCAAAAATCAGGTTTCTTGCAATAACGGCGCCATCTATCACGAATCGAAAAAAAATGTTTCAGATAAAAGTTACTAATTTTTTTATGGGGAATTCGAATCTGCAATAAAAAATAGGGGTTCCCATTTATGATTTCAAAGTTGCCCCCACCCCCACCCCAGGGGGTAGGGATGGGGGGGAGGGTGGATCGAGTTTCGTGTCGCTGAATAGCTTTTTGAAAAATTAAACATGTGTTTTTTCTTTTTTCGATCCGATGTGTAATTTCTCGAGATATTTGCAAAAATCAGATCCCTTGCGATTACAGCGCCATCTATCACGAATCGAAAAAAAATGTTTCAGATAAAAGTTACTTATTTTTTATGGGGAATCCGAATCTGCAATAAAAAATAGGAGTTCGCGTTTACGATTTCAAAGTTGCCCCCACCCCTACCCCCTGGGTCGGGGGTCGACTTTGGTATCATTGGATGACCCCCTTCCAGGTGAACAAATTTTATTCAGAACTTTTTTTCATCCGATGTGTAGTTTTCGAAATATTTCAATGCCTTCAGATAAATCGGCCACCCTGTATATGTATACAGGGTACGCCATCTTTTATGTCGGTGTGTAAACATCGAATAACCTTGATATTTAACAACCGATTGACTCGAGTAGACATGTTTTTGAAACGTCAATTCAGTACAATTTTAACCATGAATCGCTTCACACCGAAACAATACGCCGAAATAGTGACGCTGTATATTGAAAATAGTCTGGCAATACTATTCCTCGTTTGGTGTCGAATTTTGTTGACCACGGGATAGTGGGAGATCGTCCACGTGCCGTTCATCAACGCCCAAGACGTTCCAATAAACTGGTTGAAGCGGTAAGAGAGAGTCTTGCCGAGAACCCACATGTGTCGTATCGTCACCGCGCTCAGCATTTTGGCGTCAGTCGAACCACTTTGCGGCGAATTTTAAAGTATGATTTCTATTTGTTTTCGTATAAAATGCAATTGACTCAAAGAATATTGCCGACAGACCATCCACGTCGCTTGGAATACGGCCAAACAGTCGCTCGAATGGTTGACACTGAACCTGATTTTTGGAAGCAAATTTTGATGACCGACGAGGCCCATTTCACACTCTCTGGCGCCGTTAATAAGTAAAATTGCCGCATTTGGGGAACGGAGAATCCACACGAGATCCAAGAAACACCATTGCATGACCAAAAAATAACTGTTTGGGCCGGCGTTTGCGCCAAAACCATCATTGGGCCATTTTTCTTCAGAGAAAGCGAAACAATCGATGGGAATCGATATCGGTGGTTGTTGGCTCATTATGTCTGCCCACAAATGTGTGAAAAGTCTGGACGGTTACTGGTTTCAACAAGACGGTTCGCCATGTCACATTGCAAATCAAACAATGCAGTTTCTGCAACGAAAATTCCCTGGACATGTGACGTCAATAAACGGCGACATTGACTGGACACCCAGATCTCCCGATTTGACCCCTCCAGACTTCTTTTTTTTGGAGTTATTTGAAAAGCAAAGTCTACGCCAATAAGCCTCAGACCATTGACGAGCTCAAGGCAAACATTCGTGCCGAAATCATCGGTATACCGCCCGAGATTCTCGAAAAAGTGATGGAAGACGCCGCAAAAAGGGCACATTTTGCTTTGGTCAATAAAGGCGGCCACTTGATTGATGTTGTATTCACAAACTAGTCCAAACAAATTGTAAAGGACGAAATTTAATAAAAATATTTCATATATGGAATTCGGTTGTTTTTTTTTTAATGTTATTCAATGTTTACATACCGACATAAAAGATGGCGCACCTTGTATATGTTCGTATAATAAGACATTTTTTATTTTTACGCGAGACGATCCGGGACCCAGGACGTCATACCTCCCCCGTTTAGTTGGATGCCGTGTCTGGGCTCTGCATCCCCGAAGCCACGAGGCGAGCAGAAAGGACTATGTCCATACCCTCGAGCGTAGTGGATGGAATCTTCGTCTGTTGATACGTTCGGGGCTCTCGTGAAGGAGGAGTAGGCGTTGCGACAGCTGCTCCTGCGCTTCCACCAGCCTCAATATCTGTAGGCGTCAGCTTTCTGCGTTGACCAAGGATGAGTAGGAGTCCCGTTATCGAGCTCCATATGGCTCCCAATAAATACAGTCTCCGTCCGTACAATGCGTCGATGGCGTAACCATGGATACAAGTGTCGACCACGAATTTTATTAGTCTTATCACCAAAAATATTCCGATAATGGCCGCGCTGGCCGACCCGAACTTAATAAATTCGTTCCAGAGTCGTGTAGCGGCATTTTCGGCTAAGTGATAGAGAGTTTCTTCGTCGAGAAGTCCCTTGATTGAGACACTGCCTGGTAAACGATTATAACCCACAGAACCTCGGGCGAGGTTGTTCAACATAGCTGGTTTTTCGGCCGGGAATATAATCCTTTCGCGTAGTTTGTCCACGTCCTTTTGGGTGTAGATTCCGCTGGTAGCGAGGTTTCCAGCCGATTGCTATTTCCATGTGGATCGAGTCGTTGGCGCGAGAATACGCGGCGTCATGACTTCTACTGGTTGTGGTGTGAAGCAGTACTAAGTCCCTTCTATCTGGTACTGAGTGGGAATCACTGGGTCAGAAGTGACTATAATGGTAGAGCTTACTAGTGTTCTTGACACGGGGAACACATAAAATGATTCGTTTCTGTAGAGTACAAGTAATTCCTAATAACAGATCTCCGTATGTCATAAATTGCACTCGACGGGAACGCACTTGATGATGCAGGCCACTTCACCCGAGATAACGGCTATGCGGCCCGACCCCTTCATTACAGTGAAAGCAAATTTTTCGGGGAGGAGTGTAGCCGTTGTCGGAGCGTTTTGAAGAATTTGTCTCTCCAGCTCACAACGTTGTCTTATGACGTCCTTATAAAGGTTCTTGATTTACTTTTTCATGTGCTGCTCGATGTACATCAATTTGGAGTTTATGTATGAGAACATGTCCAGGTTGTTGACCGCTATTTTCCTCTTTGTAGTGAAGGATTCCCCCTTACTGCCTTCAAGGACGAATAGTTTTGGGTGTTCTGTATTTGGTAGGACGTATCCACAAATGTTTTATTCCGAACGTTTAGCCAAAGCGAAAGTTGTGGACCCCGATATAAGCGTATACACGTCTGGCACTCGAGAACCTTCTTCGATGTCTTTGAGTTTGGGGGCGATCCCTTCGTACAAAACTTCGCACATGTTGAAATTGAACGCGTTGAGTGGCGCAATTTTCCAGAACGCACTGTTTCCATCGATATCCATACAGTGGCCCTTCGAGAGTCTACACTGTGTTCCCGACAAGAGAATAATTTTGCCGGCTTGGAGATTTACCACTGCCCGGTATTCGAATTAGGTCACCTTTGCAGATGCATGCACTACGACGTGGGTCCAAGTACCAAAGGGGTCACTGTACTGAGTTCCTGCACATTTACCGTCCATTGAGACAGAATCCGCCAGCGTAACACTCTGGGTTGTGGTGTCGTTGCAGTGCTATCCGACGATTTTCGCGGCGAAGTCCAGGTGGATTGTCCCTGTTTCCTGGATACGCCTGCATCCGGATTCATCCATGTCGTGAATATGCTGGCGCAGTCCATCGTGAACGACTGAATTATGGAAATGCATTTCGCAGTAATTTATTACGCTGGTTATTTCAATTTTGCACTGAATAACCATGGTATCATCGAATTCCGACAGCTGCAGTAGCTGGATGTGAGTTTGCGTTCGTTCTGGGTCTCTCGAGGGTATTTTATACTCCGCTACTCCTTTAAGTGAAAGGGTAGTGACGTTGAGGGTTGACCCGCTACAATCGTAACCAATTAAGCCCGAGATCTCTATTATCCCAATACCCATGATGAGGACGACAGTGAGTGTGGGTACCATCCTGGAAAGAGATGACCATTAGCTTTTACAGATTCCTTATTTGTTTGAATGGATGTTTTTCTGTTTTCCATTCAGTTTGATTTTGACGTTTCCACCGCTAATAGTTTCCAGTATGGTACATGGTCCAAGATATTAGTTAGCAAACTTTCGTCCTTTGGGTTTTTTGAGAACATAGACCATGTCTCTCACTTTAAAATTTGGAGGATTAATTCGATGATCGTAATAATCTTTTGACCGTTCTTCAAGCCTTTTAAGATTTTCCGCAGCCATTTCATGCAGCCCGTTTATCTTTGCGAAAATGTTGCGCAGGTAGTACACGTAAGTTGGGCGTTGGTTTTCATCTATCCTGTCGTGGTTCGATGGCTGTCTAGCTTGCCTGCCGAAAATCAGTTCGTGTGGAGTGAAGCCCGTATCTTCATGGCGACTAGTGTTGTAAGAAAACATTGCCATTTCCAATAATTCTTCTCAATCGGTATGTTGATTGACAAATTGTTTCAAGTATTCGGCAATTAATGGTGAGAACGTTCTATCGAACCATTCGTCTGTGAATGAAAAGCCGTGGTACGATAATGCTTGATTTACTGTAGAAGTTTGTCCTCTGGTCCGTTAGCAGAGCCCTGGGTGCCTAAAAGCGAGAGATGAAGTACTTCGTGAAGGCATCCGCGACATCGGCCGCTGTGTTTCACCGTAGTGGAATAGCAACTGAATGCTTTGTCAATAAATCCTGAATGGTGAGAATAATGGTGTGACCTTCTGCCGTTGTCGGGAGAGGCCCCATTATGTCTATGGATATCTTGTCGAAGGCTTTACCAGGCCCGTCGGTTAACACCATTAGTTATCTAGTTTTTACTCGAACCAATTTTTTCAACTGGCACCCTTGGTAGCCGTGGATGAATTTTTATATGTGGACCTTCATGTCCTTCCAGAAGAAGTTCTCGCGGATCCGCCAATATGTTTTGTTGCGTCCCTTATGACTTCTGATCAAAGAGCTGTGGCATTCTTGAATGATGTCTTTTCTCTCTTCATCGGGTGGTACGCAAATTAAATTTTTACATATCGTTAAACGTAAGGCCTGGTCCGCGTGCTTATTTTTTAGTAGTTCGTTTATAGTGTTCCAAGGTTTTCCGTCTATCTCCTCGGCTCTTGCTATACTGAGTGAATTTATTCTCAGTTCTGTCACTAGATATCTGAGGGATTATATTGCCTCTGTGAGATCGTTCATGTAAACATTTGCCCAGAGATAATTTTTTACCGGAAGTGCGACGTATACCTTGGTTTTTAAACGGGTTGCACTTACTCGAGCTAAGTTGAGATCGTCTTTCTCCAGGAGATTCCCGTCGCGAATACATCTATTGCGCCAACATTCATTGGTTGATTTCTTGTGGTAGTTATATATACTAAATTGTCGGTGCGCATACTAACATTATTGCGAGTCTCGATAATTACAAAATTGGGATGATCTTTCTCAATGACAGGACCATCATCCTTACACAAAGATGCATCAGTCGATTCGGACATCACCTCTACGATTGTGCCATCATCGGGAGTCCTTTTGACATGATCTGATGGGCCTGCAGAGGATGAGGGAGAACTATTTGAGCTTGTGTCTCCCGTAACAAGAGTATCCGCAGAGGTATTTGCCTCTTTCCCAGTGGTCAAACATTGCGCGGCCTCTCTCCTTGCCATTTCTTAGCTTTTTTATAGCGGATCAACATATACGTGCTATCGTCTGGTTTATCGTCGTCCTCTCGCAATCTAATAGGCCTAGCTAGGTGAACCGTTTTCATTCGTACCGAAGGGCTGCGTAAAAGGGCGTGAGCGTTGGTATTCGCTGTACCCGGTTTATAGAGGATTTTATAATCGTAATTTTTAAGCTCAAAACGCCAACCAACCGAACGATTTGACGGGTCTGTCATCGAGTCCAACCAAACTAAAGGTTTATGATCGGTAATTAAAACGAATTCCCTACCGTAAACGTATGGTCTAAAACAGTCGACCGGATAAATTATCGCGAGACATTCTTTTTCGATAACCGAATAGTTGAGCTCTACGGGTGTTAATGTTCGCGAAGCATATGCAATCGGTTGGTCCTTCCCGATCTCACCCTTGCTGATTACACCCCCAATAGCGAAAGCCGAAGCATCTGTTGTAATTATAAAGGGTTTTGTAAAATCTGAGTGATTTGCCGTGAATCTGAGTGAAAAACCGGTGATTTGCAAAGAATTTCGCGGAGTCTATTGAACGCTTGCTCCTGGCTTTCCATCCATAAAAACACGACTCCCTTTTTTAAAAGTAGCGTAAGGGGCTATGCAATACTCGAACAATTTTCGACGAATCGGCGGTGACCAGCCGGCCCGAGGAATTGTTTAATTTTTGTAGGGGAGTTTAGCCTAGGATAGTGTCTGATAGATTTCAATTTCTTAGGATCCATTCTGATACTATTCTCGCTAATAATGTGGCCCAAATACTCCACTTCCTTTCTGAGAAACTCGCACTTGTCTGGCTGGAGTTTCAAGTTCGCTCTACGCAGTCTGTTTGCCAATCCTTGCAATTTAAGTTCGTGTTCCTGGAGCGTATTAGCGTATACGACTATATCGTCCAGATCCACGAACAGTTCAACGCCCTGTAAACCGCACAATACACGATCTATTAACCGTTGAAACATGGCGAGGGCATTCTTAGGCCCAAAAGGCATTCGCGAGAATTGATAATGACCGAACGGCGTCGACAACGCTGTTTTATCGGCATCCTTGGGATCAACCTTAGTTTGGTGGAATCCACTTGCCAAATCAAATACGGAAAAATACCGAGCTTGGCAGAATTGGTCGAGGATTTCAATAATATTAAGAAGAGGTAAGCGTCTCCTATAGTTTTATCGTTCAAATGCTGATAATCTATTACGATTTGCCATCTCGGTTTTCCGTGTGAGTCGGGTTTCTTAGGAACAATCCACAACGGTGAACTGTATGGAGAATCGGAAGGTTCTATAATTTTTCCATCGATCATTTCGCCCACCTGTCGCGTGATTTCATCCTTGTGAGCTGGAAAGAAACGATACTGGCGTTAAAAAAATTATTTTGTGTGTTACCGCATTAGTAGCACCCAAGAAGTCTTCTGGGCAATGAAATAAGTCATGCGTTTCTCTTATTATTCATTCAACGCTACTCACCTTTTTATGATTAAGATGATCGAGACTGAGCATGGATTTCAGTTGTTGAATTCTCGATTCGTTATCAACCGAGGTTGCGGCGACGGTTTTTGCATTATGGTCGTGAGCACAGCGCTCCCCACGTAGAATATTCTGCGCCCTTATGGGTCCACAGTTAGCACTGGAGGATTGTAGCCGAATGTAGATCCTTTTCGTGACTGATTTAGTCAAGGACATGCTCAGTTTTGCCCTTCATAATGTAACCGAGTTCCCCCTTATATTGGTTCATGTTTTTCACGGCCCCGAAAATTCCATTAAGACGATCCGTGAACCCCGCGACCGTTCTAAATACATCATCTTCTACAGTGGTGTATGCCCGCCCTCTTAATTTATTTCGCAATAGCCGCGCTAAAGTAGGCTCGAAGCGGAGCGGAAGTAACTCCTTTGCATGTTTACAAGCGCCAGCAAATTTTAAAACAGGGGGGCTATCCCCATAAAAAACGGATACTCACTCGAGCACGTCCTTGAAGGATAATTGTATGTTTAACCCTTCTCTAACTGGGGGTGAAGTGTCTAAAATTTGGACCTCCGGCGTGGTCGCGATTCCTTATTTCGAGAGCATAGCTATTTCCTCTTTTAAGGATTGAAAATCTTTTATCATGGATTTAACCCCGAGGAGTTCGAATTCCCGCTGTTGAACATCGATGAGGCGTTCCTCATGATCCATTTCTCGTTCCGCGAGTTTTGTTTCGCGAGCATCGAGAGTGGTCAATTACACGATGGCGCGTACGGACAGTGCTTGATTCTCTCCACCCTTTTGGTATTATCGCCGTCGGTTCTTAGCAGCGGCGAGAGAGTTTTATTTACCTTTCGAAAGAAAGAATCGTGGGGGAGGGCTAAAGATTTTTCGAGGATAGAAATATCCCATATCCCTGGGTTACCCCACGCTGGAAGTTTACGTGCAACGTATGCCCGGACAGCGAGAAAACAACTAAGGATGATTTGCTTCGACAACACAGAAGAAGAAGCAGAAGGAAAAAATCGAAACTCCATCATTCAAAACCGTGTTCCCGCATTCGACGTTTATACGTGACTCAGTTAAATCAGCGACGCAATGTATACGGACATTTAAATGATCAGCTATAACTTATAACACCCGTGTCAACATTTATTTATTTTAAATCCCCCATAACCAGGCCAACTATCAGCCGTAATAAAAATCAAACACTTTCTTGTATAGCGTTGTTACGTCCGGACTCACTCATGTGTCCGTCTTCTTTTGCGAATATTATCATAATATCCAGGACGTAACAAGCGTCGTAAGGCTTTTTCCCCTCCGTTAAGAGTGTAGTGGAAAAATTGCAAAATTTGATTGGTGAAAAATTGGAAAATTGATTTTTACGACGTTACAACATAACCAAAATTCCCAATCACCAAACCATTCTCCGATCCCTAGCCACCATGTGATGAATCAACAATGTGTAGTTTGCAGCTAATCGCGTATTATATATATTTTTTCACGTATTTTACGTTTATTTATAAATTTAAACGGAACCAGCGGGAAAGTTCGGAAAACAGGGGTTTATCATTCTTTTTCAAATTCAAATATGACAACATCGAATGAAAGAACTAAGCCCATCGACACCAGTGGTTAATCAGCATTGGATAGAAAAGAAAGGTGACGAGGGGGAGCGGCGATTAAGGATGTCAGGACCATTGGTTGTTCAGATTATTTAACAAATTTTAAACTTGATCACTCGTACTTTAATATGGACGGCATAATTGCCTTAAAACAGCATTTTTATTTTATGCGTAGCGTCTTTTTTAGCAGAATTCGAAACTGGAAATATTTAATGAATCTAGTAAAAATCCAAATCGATATCTAAATTTTTCTGACTATGCGATTTATATATACATGTATGCGTATATACATATGTCGACATATGTTAACTTGACATATGTTAACTTGACATATGTTAACTTGACATATGTTAACTTGACATATGTTAACTTGACATATGTTAACTTGACATATGTTAACTTGACATATGTTAACTTGACATATGTTAACTTGACATATGTTAACTTGACATATGTTAACTTGACATATGTTAACTTGACATATGTTAACTTGACATATGTTAACTTGACATATGTTAACTTGACATATGTTAACTTGACATATGTTAACTTGACATATGTTAACTTGACATATGTTAACTTGACATATGTTAACTTGACATATGTTAACTTGACATATGTTAACTTGACATATGTTAACTTGACATATGTTAACTTGACATATGTTAACTTGACATATGTTAACTTGACATATGTTAACTTGACATATGTTAACTTGACATATGTTAACTTGACATATGTTAACTTGACATATGTTAACTTGACATATGTTAACTTGACATATGTTAACTTGACATATGTTAACTTGACATATGTTAACTTGACATATGTTAACTTGACATATGTTAACTTGACATATGTTAACTTGACATATGTTAACTTGACATATGTTAACTTGACATATGTTAACTTGACATATGTTAACTTGACATATGTTAACTTGACATATGTTAACTTGACATATGTTAACTTGACATATGTTAACTTGACATATGTTAACTTGACATATGTTAACTTGACATATGTTAACTTGACATATGTTAACTTGACATATGTTAACTTGACATATGTTAACTTGACATATGTTAACTTGACATATGTTAACTTGACATATGTTAACTTGACATATGTTAACTTGACATATGTTAACTTGACATATGTTAACTTGACATATGTTAACTTGACATATGTTAACTTGACATATGTTAACTTGACATATGTTAACTTGACATATGTTAACTTGACATATGTTAACTTGACATTTCACATACTTTTGGTAAGCCTTGGAGCGGGTAAGCTTCAGAGACTGACCTACACCGATCCCCGTGAAATCAACAGAACATAAGAGGATTTTTTTCGTGGCAGTTCGGCCGTTTTATCCCACCGCTGCCACAAAAATTATTGATATTGGTTTTTCTTATGTCCTAAGTATTGTTATGAGCGAATGTAACGAAGAATAATTTATTTTTACCTCCGTTTTAAACCAGAATGCGCTGGTTCCGGTCCGGAGCGCGGTCGATCTGCTAATAAACACGGATGTTGAAGAGAAATACCCATTGACTTAATTTAAAACTCGATGGGGAGTCGATTGCTTAGTCGATCACGACGATCCAGCTGTCATTGGTATTGGACCGTCGAAGAGGAGTCGTGGGTTGCCCCGACTTTGATGGGTCTGCAGAGGCGTCCGTTCGTTATCGGGGCAGATTGTGCACCTCGGAACGAGCATAGGCCGAATAGCACCGACCGCTACTCGTTTAAGCACCCTACCCCCCTTTTCCAACGACCAGTTCCTTAGTTCGATCGTAATGTTGGTCAGCTGCGATTAGAGTTTGGGTTCGGGCAGACGGTGTTGCTTGGAACACCCGGACTGTTTCCCTTCGCCGACCCCTACCACTGTTTTTCCCTGATCCGTTGCCCTGCTCTTTTACAGGTTTTTTGCATCTAATTTTAAGAGGTTTAGGTTGTTTGACAAGAAGGGCCATTGTCCACTTTCGTTGTAAGCATATGAACCTCCTCAGAAAAAGAAAGGGATAGTGTGTAGGACTCTGAGGTACCACGCAGGTTCGTGAAACAAAGAGGTCGAGAGGAGTGTGCAACTTGCGTCGACGCCGGCCTCTCTAGTAAAAGATCCCCAGGTGCGAGTTTCCAAGCGTCATCAGGGTGTAGAGTGCTGTAGACTCGCAACTAATGTCACGGGAGCCAATACGATACAGTGTCGCCTAGGTAGCTGGCCCACGAGAGAGAAATCGCGGCGAGCTTGTAACAGAAAACAGGTAAAGAGTGGTATGATGAATGTTGGAATTTTTAGTGGGTTGGTCTATAAATTCACGAGGACACCCTTGTGCGTTACCACGATAAATGTTTATTATTTAGAGCGCGCACTACTAAAATGTTTCAGAATTATTACTCTTTCGCTACGGGCGGGTTTTCCGCCGCGGTACTCCCGCTGAACCAGACGCCGCACTAAACATGTGCATGGTGCTCGCTGCAGTCGCCCGTGTAGCGAAAGGGTTAAATAATAATTAATTGCGCGCCAAAATGCACAAATATGCGACAGCGCCCGCACAAATAAAATGTTTCGGCGTTATTAAATGATAATTCATTGCGCGACAAAATGCACATATATGCGACGGCGCTCGCACAAATAAAACGTTGAGGAATTATTAAATAATATTTTATTTCGAAAGAAAATGCACAAATAAAATGTTTCGGCGTTATTAAATAATAATTAATTGCGCGACAAAATGAACATATATGCGACGGCGCTCGCACAAATAAAACGTTGAGGAATTATTACATAATATTTTATTTCGAAAGAAAATGCACAAATAAAATGTTTCAGCGCGAGAACGAATTTGGAAGAGCGATATGTCGATAGTAAGTATACGGCGAGGACTGCCCCTTTTAAGACTAGTAACTGCCGATATGACGACTGGCTAAGTCGCCTATTCTCCAGAAGTGCTGAGTCGCGAGTCCCGCCGGTCTCTATCTAGATTCCGACCTCATTTTAAATATGTTTACATGCAATTGTCAAGGAATTACGAATTCTTTGTCGCATGATTTTCATAGCAACCTAAAGGAGGTGATGAGGAGTGACCCCACGACGGTCGGCACGCTTCAGTTCACCGGTAGCCATCAAGAATGACGTAACAGGAATTCCTTCTTTATAAACCCTGAAATGTTCGAGATAAATTCCTGAAAATGATAATTCTTCTGCGTGTTCATCAAAGGGCAAACTCTGAGGTACTTTTTTTTCACCCGGTGCAACTCTTAAATACTTCACTTCATTCCACATTAATATTTGTTGCTTGGCAGTGAGACGGTCTCCATTAGGGATATCTTCACTAATTTTTTTAACTAAAATTTGTTCATTCGCCGTGTCATCGAAAAAACTTTTATTAATTTTCATGTTGTAGAATTTGTACAGTGGAGTATTGAAGAGTTACTGCAGCCAGATTTTCAGATTTCTTTTGTTCACGAAACCAGTTAGATAGCTTGATTTGTGCATCTGTTTACATTTGATATGCACGTTGATGCCGTAATCATTGCTACCGTTCCTTGGTAATGCATTTACCATGAGATTTACGTCCACAGGGACATTGATGACTGGTCCAAGAATCCCATACTGACCCTTCATGTGCCGCAGTCTTCTTATTGCAACAAGGGAATTCTTGGTGAAATAAGTGTTTTAGATATTAAATCTCACTCTAATAAATCTGCTGGTTTATGTGTATATTAAAATTTATTTGATATAGTATATGTTTGAATTTTCGGTTTAATGCAGAAAAACAACACGGACATGCCTTAAAATTCGTAATTACGATCTGCGGAAAATCGTTTTTCAACCATAATCTGTTCCAAATATTGCACACATGGCCAAAACTGTTATATCCAACTTTTTCTGGAATTTTTTCCGTACATTTCCGTGGGCTGTGAAATCACTGCGTTAGGAAATCAGCTGACGTACGGCGATCAATAATCGTTGTGCATCGACCTGTTGCTACTGGTGTTATGCTGCGCTCGGCTGTCGTGCGAACAGCAGAGGCAGCGCTTCGTAGGCATGCTACTCAAGAGACCGTCGTCTCTCGCTTGACTGCGGTATCTCACAACGACGCTTGCGTAGTACTCAGCCATCTTAAAATTTTTGACACTCTCGTGAAAGCCGCATAGACAGCTTCAACCACTGCTCTCACCTCGGACTTTTTCACCGCTTTACTCAGGATCTACTCAAGTCGTAAGTGCTCAACAGGACTTAAATACTCGGTAAGCGTGCACCGTTATAATTTAACTAAATTCAATGTCGGTGGGGTGGGGAAATCTCAATTTGTGCATCCTCAAAAGTCTCATCTCGTGGCGTGCTTTGCAGCACGGGCTGCTTCACGTTTCACCTCACATATCTCGGCACGCAATTAATATAATTGTATGTGCAGCTCATTAAATTCACTTTAAATTCATTCGTTTATTTATTTTATATATATTAGGTGCGCAACTAAGTTCCCGCTGTTTTTCAAGAGATGGCTCCAGTAGTAAGTGCTGGTCGATTGGGACATAACCAAAACGTCATGAACCAAGCTTAGACATATGGTAAACAAACCACTTTGACACATTAGTGATTTTGTTTTTGCGTCATATACTTTTCGTTGTGTGAAAATGTCTGGTTCTGTGCCAAATATGGTAATCGTCATTTGGGAAGTGTTGCTTTTCTTCTTTCATTCAAAGAAAACGGTGGCTGAAGCGCATCGAGAACTCCAAAAAGTTTACGGAGATGCTGCTCTAAGTGAAATAACATGCCGTGATTGGTTCCGTCGCTTCAAAAACGGTGATTTTTATGTTGATGACCGTACGCGTGAAGGAAGGCCAAAAACCTTCGAAGACGCTGAATTGGAGGCATTGCTCGATGAGGATCCGTGCCAAACGAAAAAAAGCTTGCTTCAGCATTAGGAGTTACCCGCCAAGCCATTTCCAAGCGATTGCATGCGTTGGGAATGATTCAAAAAACAAGGAACTTGGGTTCCTTATGTTTTGAAGCCAAGAGACGTTGAGCGTCGTTTTTTCGCCTGTGAACAACTGCTCCAGCGGCAAAAAAAGAAGGGTTTTCTTCATCGCATCGTTACGGGTGATGAGAAATGGATTCATTACAGCAACCCAAAGAGAACAAAATCATGGGGACTGCCCGGTCATGCTTCTACGTCGTCGGCTCGGCCGAATATTCATGCTGCGAAGATTTTGCTGTGTATTTGGTGGGACCAGGGCGGTGTTATTTATTATGAGCTGTTGAAACCGAACGAAACCATCACTGGGGAACGGTATCGAACTGAATTGATGCGATTGAGCCGAGCACTGCGCGAAAAGCGGCCACAATACGAGCAGAGGCACTAAAAAGTGATTCTACAGCATGACAACGCACGGCCTCACGTTGCCAAACCCGTTGAAACCTACTTAGAAACACTCAAGTGGGAAGTCCTATCCCACCCGCCATATTCCCCAGATATTGCGCCGTCCGATTATTACTTGCTCCGTTCGATGGCACATGGTCTGGCTAATCAGCAGTTCAGCTCATATGAAGACATCTCAAAATGGCTTGATTCGTGGATAGCCTCAAAAGACGAACACTTCTACCGTGACGGTATTCGAGCTCTGCCAGAAAGATGGGAAAAAGTTGTCGCTGGCGATCGGCAATATTTTGAATGATTTATTTGTAAACATTTTTTCACAATAAAGTTGCATTTTCATAAAAAAAAAAAAAACAGCGGAAACTTAGTTGCGCACCTAATATTTTTTGTAGTTAAGCGAGTCAAGGTGAAATAAAGACTTTTTTCTCTACCAACATCTTTGGTCTGGTTATTTCGTACCTGTCGTGAGTGAAAATTCATCCTTTTTCAAAATACAGGTGATCCGATTGAACAGGTGATCCTGGTGATCAGATTGAAAATCACCAGGCAAGGAAATCCTCAACACACTGTATGGCAAAAGTGTGTTCGTAGGATCAGGTAACTGATTTTCTGTTGGTAGTTCCATAGATTCTAATAATTCTTGTGGTGACATGACAGTCAGTATTCCAGAACTCTCCGTTGAGGCACTTGCATTGGCTGCATTTAATAATGCTTTTTTTCGCGCCCTGTACTCTCGCATCGGTTCACTGGCACTTTTTGGCGCCCCTTTTGGCAGTTTATTCCCATGTTGTCTCTCATAATACGCCTAATTTGTTTCTGACTTTTTATAATTTTTAGTCATGATGTTAAATAACGATCTCTATTTAATGGAATAAAATAAAAGAACAAAAAAACACTCCACTCAAAAATAAATTACACTTATAAACCTAATCTCAGAAGTCTATAAGTCATTTTTACATTTTAAATCACACTATTCACATAGAAATGCATTATACTTATGAAGTTAATTGTACAAATCAATAACTCTTTTCTACACGAATAGATAAATTGTAGATACTTCAATTAAAATAGTAAAAATATGGTAACATCAATAATTAGCCGTTACGAAAACTGAGGAATAGACAAAGATACACAGTGTTACGAGAATTCAGTAGCATCACTGCTGCGTCATTTCTACCCTTTCCCTGCCGTCTCCTCTTTCGACCGCTCGCGCATGCATCGGAGTGGCGTCGCCGCTGAAGCACTCTTATCCTCTACCGGTCCTCCCACCACGTACCTAGTCATTCCCCTCACGCGTTCTTAATTTTTGTAACGCTAGAAAATTGTTGCCCTCTCAAGAAAGAAATTTTACTTCAAAAATCCAAACTGCGACAAGTCATTTCAATATGATTAAAAAAAATTAATACTTATGACAATTCAACAATGCCTGATTTAGTCCCAACGAAATCGTTGATATACTCCTTATTTTTGGGAGATGTAGGAGCAATTAATTACGAGTCGACACTTTGTATCGTCACGAATATCCTAATCGTCGTCACCCATCACGGCAGATAATCCGCACCCTCGAACGGAGAGCGAAGGCTGATCGGATATCCGCCACCGCTGACGTCGCCAAAACGTCATCAATGATTTTGATGACAAGAATCGATCCTCATTTGAGTGTTCAAGTGATTTCGGATCGACTGGGATTTTCCAGATCCACAGTGCACCGATTATTGAGAGGTGCGAACCTCCACCCGTATGGGCTACAATTCCACCAAGACACGCCTAATCCTGGTCCGTTGTAAAGAATAGTGCTTTGTCGGTGGGCATTGAAACTAATCGATCGATTCAAAAACATTTTTAGATTCGTTACGTTCAGTGACGAATTCACATGTAATAATCGAGGTCAGGTAGATCGATGGCACTTCCGGTATTGGTCTGATTAGAATCCACAGTGGGTAAGACAGTCCTCATTTCTTCGTGAGAAGTGTGACCGCTGTCTGTTATCTTGATTTTCTGCAAAATGAATTGCCTACTTTGCTAGAAGATCTTGATTTAGGCGCACGTCAACAGATAGGGTTTCAGCAAGACGGTGCACGCGCTCACTGGGTTCGTGTTGTTCGAAATCATCTGAACGCAACTTCGGTCGACAGTGCATTGGTCGAAATGATCATGTCCATTGGCCTCCACGGTCACCTGATATTACCTCTCCTGATTTTTTCTTATGGTCTAACCTTGAATACGCTGTCTACCATCAAGTTCCAACAAGACAATAGAATGTGAGAGAGATGATAAGAGTTGCTTGCCGTGCAATCCCGAGAAATGTTCTGTTACAGACAGTTGATGGTTTTGAGACAAGAGTTCAAACATGTTTAAACAAGAATGGTGGAATATTTCAACACCTTTAGGAAGGGCTCAGAGTATACTCACAAGGTTTGGAGTCTAAAAATACTGCGGAAGTGTCGAGCCGCTGAGACCTAATTCTTCTTAGTTTCCACACACCCTACCCCACACTTACACTTCGGATATTAAAGACTACCTCCTCGAAATGCATCCTCAATAACACTAAAATAGTCAAACATGGCGTTCTAACCTGAAAATTATGGACTTTATACAAAAAAATTCGTACAAAAGTTGTTAATTTTGACCTGACAAATTTTTTGGTGAAAAGAAAGTTTCCATTTTATAAAAATATGTCCGCTATCTTAACGTCGCCATTTTTAATTTTCGATCAAAAAAAAATTCTTTTTATGCGTCCTCTTTGAACGCTAAAAGTTTCACTATTCTCAATACTTGTTCGGAGCAGCATTTTTCGAGATAAATCTGGTGTAAGATTAAGATAGGACACCCGGTATACAGGTAGATGATCCGAATTGGAAAAATGTAGGTGACCTTTTCCGAGTTTCTTCCAAGTTACAAGAGTGGCTTGGAGTCCGGTAAATACTACAAGACCACGCAGTACATGCGGGAGAGGGGATAGCGAAAGATAGGTGGTGACATCTACCGGAGTGGTGGGTATTAGGTAAGCAAAGACTGGGTGTCAGTCGTGACATATCGCTTATGTTTGATATTTCGAAAGTATAATTCTTTGGTATTTACCTGCAGTACAGTATAAGTACATTACTGTTTCATGATGTGAATAATTGAAGATATTTAATAAAAATATGTATTGATATAAACAAGAATTTTACATAAATCGTAAAAATACTACTTTATTATTTGCTATTATTACTATTATTTGTATCAGTTTATTATTTGTTATTATGAAAAGTTCCGAACCTACATCATTCGAATAAACCAGAGTATTCCGTTATAAATATGTATTTTATCTGCAAACGCCTGCAGATTATATGGGCTGGAGGCTGAACAAGAATCTGATACTGTGAAAGAAATGATAATTCGGAATTTTTAAAAAAGTACTCGTACTAAAATTCTTTCTGATAAACTATACATTGTAACGTACTTGTCGTCTAATTACGCGCGGTGCACACAACGGAGCACTGCTACTGCGCGTCACTCACACCATGTAGGCCAGCACGTCGGCGGCAAAGTCCCGTTATTTGTTTTCAACTGCATGACTAGGGAAGCGCCATCTGAGACCAGTGAGAATTATAGACCATCGCTAATGTTATGCTGGTACCGAGTAATTGGATTATTCGGTAGTCGGTATAATATTAAAAGTTATTATTTTTTGGGATCGTTTGCCGATAAGGAGATGGATCTCGAGTAAAAGATGGAAACGCGAATTTATATAAAAGGAAGTAGTTATTATAAGCAACGGTAACTTTCCGTTGCCTATTTATATATCAAAGTAAGAAGTACAATAATGCGTTGTTTCGAGTATTAAACGAGGAACCAACCGTTCTCTTTCCAATCTAATTTAATCCTGTCTTTTCGTAAAGCAGTTGCTAACTGTCTTCACGAAAATCCCTTAATTCGCAATTTTAGCGTTAGCCTTTCGCCCGAACGCCAAGCGAGTCGCTCATGCTGCGTCAGCGTTCTTGGGGTCGTTCATACGATCGGGCATTGAACTTCGTTTCTTGTCTTGAACGAATTCCAATGTTTCGTTACTATGGAATATTCCCGAATATACTAAATACGGAGTGGAATATTCCGCGGCACAACATCCCTCCCCCCTTAAAAGGAAAAATTTTTCTTTAAAAATTTTTTTCTTCGATTGGTTTCTCGTTTGAAGTTATATAACAATACAATAAAATTTTTCATTTTTTCATTTGTAACGATGAAGTTTTTCCTTTTGCTTCTTATCGTCTTTCGTGCCGAGCGAGTTGTTCTCGGTTGGGGGGACGGGTGCATAACCTGGCCAGCTCGGATCGCGGTTGCTCTTCTGGCTGTTGTCGTCCGATCGGCTCGAGGTTGATGTTTACCTCGGCTGTTGCCGGGGTCGTTGCCTCGCTTGTCCTTGTTGGTGTTCGGTTTCGTTGATACCTATAACATTTAAACAGAACATAGCCAACCAAGGCTATTGGTGCTACTGCACCCAGTGAGTAGAAACTCATATTGTGGATGTGTTGCATCCCGTCTCCGGCAGTATTGAGGTTGTCCATGATTTGGTCGGCTCGAGCTCCGAGCTTTTGAAGCTCTTCCGGCTCTCGCAGCACGCTCTGCAGTGGAATTGTCCTCTCGGTCTGCGTAGGGGGCGCCTGGACTTCAATTTTCGTTAACGTTAAATTGAACGATGGGAGATAGTTTTCCCGGATAATCTGTGAGGTCCGCCCGATGGTTTATATGCTGAAATCTTGGGCGGTTACTATACATACGCCTACCAAAGCCAGTATGCCTGAATTGTGTAATATTTCGTGTTGAGTGGGAATAGTTTTTCCGCAACTTATTCCTACAGGTTCAGGTGTTGGCGCGACGTACAGCCATCGCCCTCGCTGTTGCATTGGGACGATGAGGGGATGGGTTAGTTGGATAACCCTTTTCGCGCATTTGTCGCCGTTATCTGTGTCCACTTTCGCTGTAGGCCTTTCTGTGCTCTATTCAGCGTTGAGACTAGATTGTCTACGCGTGCCTTCTTCCTCACTCTGAGGCTTATTAACATGTGTATATCAACCGAATAGAGTGTGCACGTTATTCTTTTTACACTCTACGCTGAACACTATCCTGTGTCAGTATTAATATGCTATACATTTTTCGTGGTGCTTTTCTGGCACGGTCACAGTTTTCCGTCCCCTCCGGATTGCGTAATGAAATTGTTTCGTTCAATATATTTTTCCGATATGTATACGCTCTTTTTCCTGTTGTTAAAATTAGGTCTCCTAAGACCTCTTCTATTTTATTGGAGCTCTCTACCCTGCGTCCTGAGGGGCTCCTTCCCACATTTATTTTCTAGCTAATATTTAGTTTTAAATAGCTATAAGTATTCGAATTCCTTAATTCCTAAGCTATTAGTGCTCGATAAAGAGCTTCAGGCGGTTTGCGTGCACCGCCTGGATTTTACGTCCCTTCCGGACCACGTAGTTGACGGGGGGCCTCTTCTCTACTATTTCGTGAGGACCCATCCACTTCGGGGTCTTGGCGACCGCCCCCTTCGCACCGTCTCGTCACAGAAAAGTACGCGTTCGCCGACGCGGTACTCCTGCATCTGTGCGCCATGGTCGTATGTAGTCTTCGACCGTCTTTTCGCGCCTTCCAGGTTGTCTCGTGCTACAGTCCATGCGGCGCGTAATCGCTCGCGTAACTCGTGGACGTAGTCATCGTAGGCATAAGTGCTGCGTGGTTCTTATTTCACGGCGGTCGGCAATTCGGCCTCGCGTCCGTACACCAACACGTGGGGCGACAGTCCGGTCCCCGTATGTGGAGTGGTGTTGTACGTGAACATCGCATACGGCAGCCACTCGTCTTTATGAAATTTTTCAGATATTCGCGAGGGTGCGATGCGATCTTTCTAGCGGGCCATTTGATTCCGGATGGTAGGCCGTCGTTTGTATCTTCTTGATTCGGAGCAGTCGACATATCTTTGTGAAGGTCGAGCTGAGGAAGTTCGTGCCTTGATCCGATAATATTATTTCCGGTGTCCCGTGCCGGCAAATCAATTCTTCTACGAGCGCCTTTGCTACTGTCGAAGCCTCTTGGTTCGGCAGTGGAATCGCTGCGCTGTACTTGGTAAGTGCGTCTTGAATCGTAAGTATATATTTTTTCCCGTTGACGCTTTCCGGTAGCGGTCCTACGATGTCGACCGCAACTTTTTTAAATGACCTCGATGGGTTGTCCGTTACCACCATCGGCACTCGTTCCCTTTTCCTGATTTTATTCTTTTGACAGGATTCGCAAGACGATATATAATTCTCTAGATCTCTTCTCAGGCCGGGCCAGTTGTATTTGGTCCGAATTCGATGTAACGTGCGCCGTATACCTTGATGCCCTCCTATGGGGGTGTCGTGGTATTCTTTAATTATTTTCTGGCGGTCATCGGCAGAAGGAGTGGCTACGTCACTGCGGCAGTCGCCATACTCTTTTATCGCGCTGTCTTCATCCGCGCTGCGGGAAGTTCGTGGGCTACGGGCCCCGCCGTGCCTCGCTTCCTCAGCAGGCCTTTGCGGTGCTCTGTCCGCAGTTTCTTCGCTCGGTGTGCCCACCAGTAGCTCCGCCGTTGGGTCGCTCTCTGTCTCGAGCGGCCTTGCAACGTTTACTTTTCGCGGCCTTCCGCGCTTCGCGGGTCCGCCATACTGTGCTGGGCCCGCTCTGTCCTTGTCAGCGGTGCTCGCAGTCTTACCAGTGGCCTGCGTATGTAGCTTGCGTGGTCTACCCCTTCCCCGTCCGCACGGCTTTTCGGCGGGGCTGTGGGGTTCAGTAGAGCGTTCTGCAGGCACGCTGCGAATCTCTCTATCCTCTTCTGGCGCATTGGCCAGTGCGGCCTCTCTCTCTGCCGCGTTGCTAGGTTGGCCCGGGGTATTCTCGGCTCTCCGCTTTGTGTGGCTGTCCGTACCCGGGCGCTTGCTGTCCTCGACTCACTCGCGGGCGAGCTTGACCTCTCGCTCCAGCGAGCTACCATGGCTATACGGGGTATCTTCGGCTGTCCGCTTTGTGCGGTCTTTCGTTGTGCCTACTTGCCCCGTCGTGCCGTCCTCTTTCGACACACGGACTTCGTTCTTCGCTCTCGCTTGGGCCCTCGTATAAGGCATATTCGACTTAGCGCATCTCCATTCGTATTACGCTTTCCTGCCTTGTACTCTACGTTAAACTCATGTTCCGCCAATTTAATTTTCCAACGCATCAATCTCAAACCTGGGTCCTTTACTCCGAACAGCCAGGTGAGCGGTTGGTGGTCCGTCACTACTGTGAAACGGGTACCTTAAATATATGACCCGAATTGAGCTAGGAACCATATTATAGCGAGTAGCTCTTACTCCGTGTGTTACTATGTCGACACGAGTTATAGTGGTTGCCTTGGGTATCCTCGACTCTCCGCTTTGTGCGGCTATTCGTATACCCGATTGCGCTATCATTCTCTTTTTTGTGGGACTTTCTGTCCTGTCCCACTTGGGCTCGTGTGGTCGCATATGTGCGACTAAGAGCATCTGCATCAGTATTTCTTTTTCCGGCTTTATGCATTTTACCGGACCCATGCCCCGATTTTACGGTCTTCCCAGGCAAGGGTTGCGATCCTAGGTCCTTCGATCCGACCTTAAAGGGTGCGCGATATTGCACCTCGTGCGTGCGCTGTCGCTTGTTCCCTCGTAGTTGGAATACACCGTTGTATTCGCACACTATTCCTGCGCGAGCTGCTTGCTTTTCACTGCTGGGGGGCACCAAGTCAGGCTTCCGTTGGCGCTGCGCAAACGGTTTGGCCTTCTTCCCCGTGCTCTCTGAGCTAACGCGCAGTGCCTTGACCTGGCGGCGACGTACGGTCTTCGCTATCTCCGACGGCGAGCATGTCACCGTCGGCTGTTGCTCTACCCCGTCGTATTTAGAAACTTCTAAACTCACTCTTTTTGTTCTTGACGGTGTGACACGGCATCTCGCTATGATGCCTCGGCCGATCCCGCTCCTTGTAGGTAGTCCGACAAATTTATTCTCCTTGGCGGCATCCATGTTAGACCCGTTTCCGGAAGGAAGATTTATCTCTGTAAGCAGGCCTATGTATTAGCACGTGGCGGCAGTTCTACCGCGTGGTAACGAATATATCGCGCCGTCCCGTAGCGGCATGCAGTGCCCATACAACTTGAGCATCTCGCCATGCAGGATGTCCGCTTTATGCTGCTTGATAAAGTCCATGCCAAGTAATCCGTTGACCTTCAACGGCACATTGTTCGGAACGATGTAGAACCAATGCTCTACATTTAAAGCCGGTGTCTCGAGTACAATTTTAGCTATACCAAGGGGGGTGAATTTTTCGCCCGCCACACCCTGTAATTCCACGGAGCACCTGCTCACCATGGTCTCGGGCTTGAGACAGCCTTCCTTGATTATGCTGCACTGCGCTCCGGTGTCCGCTTTGAGGGTGAGTACCCCGGTCGTGGCCAACGGTGCATCGATATTGAAGTCGCTGGCGGTGGCACTCGACGCCGGCAGCGTTACTTGTAGAAGCTGCAGCGTTGTTTTCTTCTGCTTGCACGCAGGTCTCTGCTGGACAGTTAGCGTATTCAGTCTCAGTGCGCCCAGCGCGTTCACGCCTGCAGTGGCTGGATCTGGCCCCGCAGTTACCGTATTTTTTGCATCTTTGTAGCCTGCGTTTCTTGGCTGTCGGGGCGGCTGCGTTGGCTCGCTTTTATTCTGCGACAGTCTTTTCCGGCAGTCCCTCCACATGTGGCCTTTCTTCTGGCAGTAATTGCAGGTTATTTCCACATTGTGGATTGACTTGTTTTCACTGGGTACTGGTAGGCTTACTCGTTCCGATCTGCGGGTGCAGTCTCGAGCAATGTGTCCAGTGTTTCCACAGGTGAAACAATTTTCGCTCTGCCGGGATGATGCGCCTTGGGACCTTCTGGGGTGACTTAATACTCCACCTACCCCTCCTTTTGGCTGCACCATATTCGTGATCTCGATGGCTCCTGTGACGGACTCGTGGAGGGTGGCGTAATTACGAGATCTCACCAGAATTTGGACCTGCCCATTCAGTCCATTTTCGAAGTTGGCCTGGGCGCTCTTCCGTGTCATTTTTTCGACGATGCGCATCTCCAACATCGAGGTGGCTTCCTCGCAGAGTTTTTCTATTATATCGACGGTGATACGCTCAGTCCTGGCGGCGTATACCGCGATGTCCTCACCCTGGCCCTGCCGGAGGGAGTTGAACTCTACTTGTAACGCAGGCAACGACTTCCGCTTTCCGTACAGGGTCTCCAGCTCGGTTTTAAGCTGCGCTACCGAGAGGATGACTTTATGCTTCATCTCTCTGGACGCCCTTCCCTCGAGCTTGCTGCTGAGCACCAGTTCCAACAGGATGTCTCGATCTTGGGGCGCTACTCTCTTGAAAACTGTCTCGCACGATCGCAAGAAGGCATCTAGTTCGTCAGCGTTGCTGCCGTCGAAGCGCTTTATATTTTTCAAGGCCAGCCCCAGGTCGAGTGTCCGACTCGGTGTTTCCGACACCCTCCGTTGTTCCCTCTGGAACACGGGATCCGCAGGGGGATAATCCGATTCCTCAAATCGGGTTTGCTTCGACCGCGGACGTGGTATCGGACGTTCTTCCAACCCTGTATTTCCCAGCCTCCGCGATAGTTCGGCGTTTTGCTCTCGTATGAACCGAATGAGTTCGTACTCGTCCGCACCTACCTCGTTGAGCGTGTCCGCCAAGTTCCGTCTCGCCGACGGTGTTTCGGCCTCCCTGAGTTCGCGATCGAGTTCGCGTTGGCCTCGATCGTGCTCGCGCTGCAGCCTTTCGTACTGGCGTCGCGCTCTTTCCAGTTCGCGTTGGCTTCGGTCGACCGCTTCCAACCGATCGCGTACTCTCGCTGGTACCAACCGGGCTGTCGTACCGGTAGCTGCTGAAAAACCTACACGATCTATGGTTTGCATGTTTTCTATTTCCCGCTCAACCATTTCCTCGGTGATATGCTCGGGAGTTCGCGCGCCAGTAGCCATATTAAACACGTCGTCGCTACCGTCGCTGTCGAAATCCCCGAACGACGCACCGCTACGTGGGTTTACGCCGAACTGGGCCGTTAGTCGGTTTGCAAGGGCCTCTTGTCTCGTCGAAAGGATTCGCTCCAACGGCGAGAGCTCGAATAGCGCCGTGCGCGCTTCGTAAGCGATGTCTCCTACTGCCGCAGCTAAACCGGCTGTAGGGGCTACCCCTGCGCCAGGCAACGTTGTCTCTAGCGAGTTGCCCCTATGCCTTGATCGGGCTCCTCTCGATTCTGACATGTTTGCTAATTTCTCGGCGAACTCTACTTTAAAATATTCCCACAAAATCTCAAGAGAAATATATATCTAGTGGAATATTTTTCCAAATATCGGTTCTACGCTGGCTTTGGCAAAATTATTAATTTTGTTTTCAAAATTTCAAAATATTTGTCTTATCTGTCTTCAGTTTATCGGCTATATGTATAAGTATAATGTAACCGCCACTTACAGATAGATGATCTGGTAGACGGTCCTTTCCATCCTGTTGTTCTCGGGTGCTGTTCCTCCGGTGCTGTAGACCTGTTGTCTCGTAGCTTCCCTCGAAGGCTTGTCCAGTTATCCTCCCTGGTACCGTTGACCCGTATCTTCGTTGGTTCCTGGGTTCGTCCTTGGTGCGTCGCCAACGGTTGAGCAACGGCTTCTTTTCGAGTAGCTGCTGTGCGTACTCGGTTGCACACTTTGTGCGGTTTTCCGCGACTTGACGTGACACCGTCAATCGGGACTTTAAACGGTTGACCGATACGTCACCCCGCACCGACGTTCACTTTGCGTCTTCGCGTTAGATTAGTCGGGTTTTCACGAACTACACTGGTGTCCTTGCACGCGCCGTAGTCGTCACTTCAGAGTATTCTTAACTTTGTCCAAAACACTTTTGTCCTAATAAATCACGAATCACTTAACTTCGGCAGATCCCACCGCTGCCACCAAATGTCATGCCGGTACCGAGTAATTGGATTATTCGGTAGTCGGTATAATATTAAAAGTTATTATTTTTTGGGATCGTTTGCCGATAAGGAGATGGATCTCGAGTAAAAGATGAAAACGCGAATTTATATAAAAGGAAGTATTTATTATAAGCAACGGTAACTTTTCGTTGCCTATTTATATATCAAAGTAAGAAGTACAATAATGCGTTGTTTCGAGTATTAGACGAGGAACCAACCGTTCTCTTTCCAATCTGATTTAATCCTGTCTTTTCGTAAAGCAGTTGCTAACTGTCTTCACGAAAATCCTTTAATTTGCAATTTTAGCGTTAGCCTTTCGCCCGAACGAAAAGAATGACAAAGAACCAAGGTTATCGATGGGCTACAGGAGATGGGCTGAAGGACCGCCACCGGATATAGTGATATAAAAAGCATAGGGTGTGCGGAGGGAATGACGGTATAAAACCACTGGAAATTTGGCATTCGGGGAACATTTTTTTTCGCAGATCTCGTCGATGCAGAAGCCTAGCTGCCAGGAAGACCAAATAAGCTATCGCTAGTCGGCAGCCGCACCGGTATACACGAGACCCAGTTGTGACGTCAGACCCACACTAGACGGATAGCAGTTGAGCCTATGCTGCGCTCTGAGTCTAGCCAAGCCGCAAAGCCGCCAAACAATAACAAAGCGGACTCACTCTGTTAGCTGTGGATAGACGATCCGGCTAGCTATCAGGTGGGCTGAAAAGTTCGTAGGCTGACACATAGATGGCGCTACTAGTATTAAATCCATATGATTTTTAGTTAGCCCTAACCTTTTAAAGCCCTAACCTTTTTTTAAAAAAGGAATTTCGTGTGTTAATAAACCATTGCTTTTTTCCGAAGAAAAATACTGTTGAAGCCAAGGCTTGGCTTGATAAACATTATTTGGACTCTGCACCAGGAAAATCAATCGTTGAGAAGTGGTTTGCTAAATTTAAATGAGGCGAAATGAGCACCGAAGACGATGCACGCAGTGGACGCCCCAAAGAGGCTGTTACCGATGAAAACATCAAAAAAGTCCACAAAATAATTTTGGATAACCGTAAAGTGAAGTTATTCGAGATAGCTGAAACCCTAAAGATATCAAAGGAACGTGTTGGACTTATCGTCAAAGAATATTTGGGTATGCGAAAGCTCTGTTCAAAGTGGGTGCCGCGCGAGCTCACAATCAACCAAAAACAACAACGAATTGATGATTCTGAGCAGTGTTTGGAGCTGTTCCATCGTAATAAACCCGAATTTTTGCGTCGATATGTGACAATAGATGAAACATGGCTCCATCATTTCACACCGGAGTCCAATCGACAGTCAGCCGAGTGGACTGCATGGGATGAACCGACTCCAAAGCGTGGAAAGACGCCACAGTCGGCTGGCAAGGTTATGGCATCAGTATTTTGGGATGCGCATGGTATAATATTCATCGACTATCTTAAGAAGGGAAAAACCATCAACAGCGACTATAACGTAACGTTATTGGAGCATTTAAAGGACGAAATCGCGGAAAAACGGCCCTATTTGAAGAAGAAGAAAGTGCTGTTTCATCAAGACAATGCACCGTGTCACAAATCAATGAAAACAATGGCAAAATTGCATGAATTGGGCTTCGAATTGCTTCCGCATCCACCGTATTCACCAGATCTGGCCCCCAACGACTTTTTCCTGTTCTCAGACCTCGAGAGAATGCTCGCTGGAAAGAAATTTAGCGCCGATGAAGAGGTAATCGCCAAAACTGAAGCCAATTTTGAGGCTAAAGACAATTCGTACTATAAAAATGGTATCGAAAAATTGTATAACCGCTATAATCGTTGTATCGCCCTCGAAGGCAACTATATTGAATAATAAAATCAAATTTTATTGAAAAAAATATTTTTTCTATGTTAGCCTATGAACTTTTCAGCCCACCTGTTATTACCACCACGGAATTAAAGTAATATAGCAGCTCGATCATTTAACAATACCTCATGATAGCATGAGGATAAGGAGAAATAAGTAGCAGGGATCATTCGCGATAGCCGGAAGAATACTCGAAACGATAGGGAATGATAATAAATAAGGTCCTGACATGTACCACATATGCTAATACACTCCAAGTGCATCACACTGACGCCGGGTTGCAGCGACGGCCAGGTGAGCGAGCGAGTGGGCCGTCACGGGGTCTCAGGCGGGAGCTCCAATCCCACCACAGGGACTCGTGCTGCAGGAAGGAAGACTATCAATCCGAGTTAGAAAATCAAAGCATAGGGATAGGCTTACGGTAGCACATCGGTGACTTACCGACATCGGATATGAGCAGATAGGAAGATATTGTATCAGGGGTACAAATTGAAAATGCGGGTTTGATAACAGATGGCGTTACTAACGCTATACGCATCAGGCAGTACTGTGACTATGTTCATGTCAAAGCTACGTCTTATAGCTTTAATTTTCAGTATGTGTCAATTTGTCGCAGTGTCAAATTCATAGTTTTTTTGAGCTCTCAATATGTCGAGTTTCGTGCCAACAAAACAGCATTTGCGGGAAGTTTTAATTTACTTCTTTAATTTGAAGAAAAGTGCTGCTGAAGCACATCGATTGGTCTCCGAGGCTTATCCGAGTCATGTTCCATCGGTTTCAACGTGCGAGAGATGGTTTGTGCGGTTTAGAAGTGGTGATTTTGACGTTGAGGACAAAGAGCGGCCGGGCCAAGTGAAAAAGTTTGAGAATGCTGAATTGGAGGCAATACTCAATGAAGACTCGTGTCAAACTCAACAAGAGCTCGCAGATTCATTGGGAGTGACACAACAAGCCATTTCCCATCGTATAAAAGCCCTCGGAATGATCCAAAAGCAAGGACATTGGGTGCCGTATGAGCTGAAGCCGAGAGACGTCGAGCGCCGTTTTTTTGCATGCGAACTGCTGCTCGAACGGCAAAAACGGAAGGGTTTTTTGCATCGCATTGTCACTGGTGATGAAAAGTGGATCCATTACGATAACCCGAAGCGCAAAAAATCATATGGTTACCCCGGCCATGCATCATCATCGACGGCCAAACCAAATATTCACGGCGCCAAGCTCATGCTCTGTATTTGGTGGGACCAGCTGGGTGTGGTGTATTATGAGCTATTGAAATCGAACGAAACCATCACAGGAGCACTATACCGAACTCAATTGATGCGTTTGAGCCGCGCACTCAAAGAAAAACGGCCACAATACGAGCAAAGACACGACAAAGTAATTTTGCAACATGACAACGCTCGGCCACATGTTGCAGCGCCGGTCAAAACATACCTACAAACGCTGAAATGGGAAGTCTTACCCCACCCGCCGTATAGCCCAGATATTGCTCCTTCCGATTACCACCTTTTCCGATCGATGACACATGGCCTAGCTGACCAGCGCTTCCATTCTTACGAAGAAGCCCAAAAATGGGTCGATGACTGGATAGCAGCCAAGCCGGCCGAATTTTTTCGCGACGGTATCCGTAAATTGCCAGAAAGATGGGAAAAAGTTGTGGCTAGCGATGGACAATACTTTCAATAATTCATTTGTTACCATTTTTTCAGAATAAACGTTCAAAAATAGAAAAAAATCCCGCATTTTCAATTTGTACTCCTGATAGAATAAGTTATCAGGTGAACGCGACAGGTCGGACAAATTATCTGCAAACACCGACAAATTCATTCAAAAGTCAATCACATAATATCGCAAATTTAAAGTTCCTTACTGCGTACACGATTATATAGGCATACAAGTGCCCGGGAATATCTATTTATAAGGTGCGTGGTAGCCAAAAATACCAGAAAAGGGTATCAAAATAGTAACAACTTAATTGTACATTTATCTTATCTGGTATCACGATAATTATCACTCTGTTTCCTGAAATAAATTCTACTTCCACCTACTACTGAAGCCTATATTTATTTCCTCCCTGCTCGAGTCCCAACAAAAACCCTTTCAGGATAATGCTAACGTTAAATACCGTTACAGCATATTGGAGGCTATACGGATAATATAGTAGAGGTATTCAGTAAATAGCAGAGAATTCCGAGAAAAATATTGGGAAATCACTGAAAATCTTACAAACAGTTCACTTCAAGTTTTTCAGACATGTTTTGAGATTGGCAGAAAAAAAATTCAGTGTTCTGTGAATTTAGAAATTATCCCAAAGAGTTAGTCGAGCTTTTCTATTTCCTAAATTATTGGCCATAGCATTTTGTTTTCATGAAGACTCTGCTCGTCCCGATACTCGTTACATACAGGATGCCATGTACCACTGCCTTAACATATTAACTTATGGTTACTCAGTTATAATTCTAACTTTAATTACACTTAAAGCTTAGTTCTATCAGTTTTTTATTTCCAATATGCGATTTATCCTCAAAATGACAACGTAATTCTGTATCATTAGATAATTTGCCAAAAGTTTCAGTAGAAGCAGATGCAACCTTAAGTCCGATAAATTATGATAAACATGCTCGAGCGAGTTCACCTGCGACTTTTTTTACTGCGTTAGCAAACGTCCGTATCACATAATATATATATTTTTAAAAAAATTTAATACGGCTAAAGAACAATAAAGTCATGAATTCCTTATTTATAATCGATTTTTTAATATGCTAAAATTGTTCTTAAATTTCGGACTATTGTTTATGTTTACGTTTGAATCAGGATTAATCCAATGCATTCCTAATATTTCCGGATTCCTCTATCCTGTGCAGAGATACGAACTGATACATGACACCTATTCCTGACACTCTTGTGCCAGTAGTATGTGTGCACCTTTGCTCCATGCCACTCCTTCCCCTACCACGTGTTTAACCCCACCACCCCACTTTTCCACCGCCGCGCTACTCACTAAGCTTAACCAGTGTCGGTAACGTGGAGATGGTAAAGTGGGGTGGTGTGGGTACTCTGGTGAACAAGGAAGAGTAGAGATAAGAGCAGGATGGAGCAAAGGTGTATACATATTTGAAAAAAAGAATAAAATTAGGTACTTACCTCTGTTGATGTTGGCGTCCACCTTCCTTCGACGGCGACACACACGCACGCGTGGACATATTCATAACCGAGCGTCGTCTGCTATAGGAAGCTGGGGGTCCTCGAAGCCCCCGTCCACGTCGCCGTCATCGTACCTGACGTCTATTTCGGCGCCGAGGACTCCGAACACCCGTTACCGTCGTAACGAGCATACATTGCGAAAAATACCGTTTTGAGTGCGCGAACACGAACTTGAAGACAGACTGAATGCTCAGGATGCTGCTGGTTAGTATCACAGGGTTTGAAGATAACAAACCCACCCTCTAAATCATAACTAGGTATCCAGCGCTCTGAATGCAATGACAGCGGTTTTGCACGTGCACACTGCTTTGTGCTGTGCTCCTCGCGCAGCGCTTGCTCTGCAGTAAAAGGCGCAGAATATGATACCGTGCCGCGAGAGACCTCGATTATGATTTATACATAATTATAAAATAAGAGACACAGTAAGACGATGTATTTGTTTTTAATTACCTAATCAATATTTTATTTGAATCACTTTACACGCATTTACCGTTGCATGCAACATCCCTGCAAACACGGTAATCTTCGCTCGTAGGTTTCTCCACCTTTTAATTTATTTTTATCACTGTCCGATCGTCGAGAGGTAAAAGCATTGTAATATTCACGTACTATTCTATCGTTTTTCATTACTTTATCGCTAAAGAGATTATTAAATCCCGACATGGTGAATCCGCACGACATAAGATGCAAGAATACGATACAAAATTATCCACACACATCCGATGTATTACTCTGTAGCTGCTTGAGGCCGTAACGATAGAAATTGCAGTTTCTTCGTAGCCGTGCGAGATGTTGCGGTATAATCGGTGGTACGCCGTAGCTACCAAAGTACATTCCTTTTCTATGATGGTTAACGTACATAGCGATCCAATGCTCTCCAGGTCCGTCGTAGTTATCCGTGTTAACTAAGTGTCCTGCCGGTAACGACCATACACGAGCAATTCTGTCAGCTGGGTATACTCCAACGGTTGAAAGTGGTAGATACTGCAGACTCTCGTAGATTTGTGTAGTGTTCATGCTGTTATGCCGGTACCGAGTAATTGGATTATTCGGTAGTCGGTATAATATTAAAAGTTATTATTTTTTGGGATCGTTTGCCGATAAGGAGATGGATCTCGAGTAAAAGATGGAAACGCGAATTTATATAAAAGGAAGTATTTATTATAAGCAACGGTAACTTTCCGTTGCCTATTTATATATCAAAGTAAGAAGTACAATAATGCGTTGTTTCGAGTATTAAACGAGGAACCAACCGTTCTCTTTCCAATCTAATTTAATACTGTCTTTTCGTAAAGCAGTTGCTAACTGTCTTCACGAAAATCCCTTAATTCGCAATTTTAGCGTTAGCCTTTCGCCCGAACGCCAAGCGAGTCGCTCATGCTGCGTCAGCGTTCTTGGGGTCGTTCATACGATCGGGCATTGGACTTCGTTTCTTGTCTTGAACGAATTCCAATGTTTCTTTGCTATGGAATATTCCCGAATATACTAAATACGGAGTGGAATATTCCGCGGCACAACATCCCTCCCCCCTTAAAAGGAAAAATTTTTTCTTTAAAAATTTTTTTCTTCGATTGGTTTCTCGTATTTCCTCTTACAATTTTACTGTTTGATGTTATATAACAATACAATAAAATGTTTCATTTTTTCATTCGTTGACGATGAAGTTTTTCCTCTGCTTCTTATCGTCTTTCGTGCCGAGCGAGTCGTTCTCGGTTGAGGGGACGGGTGCATAACCTGGCCAGCTCGGATCGCGGTTGCTCTTCTGGCTGTTGTCGTCCGATCGGCTCGAGGTTGATGTTTACCTCGGCTGTTGCCGGGGTCGTTGCCTCGCTTGTCCTTGTTGGTGTTCGGTTTCGTTGATACCTATAACATTTAAACAGAACATAGCCAACCAAGGCTATCGGTGCTACTGCACCCAGTGAGTAGAAACTCAGATTATGGATGCGTTGCATCCCGTCTCCGTCGGTATTGAGGTTGTCCAAGATTTGGTCGGCTCGAGCTCCGAGCTTTTGAAGCTCTTCCGGGTCTCGCAGCACGCTCTGCAGTGGACTTGTCCTCTCGGTCTGCTTAGGGGGTGCCTGACCTTCAATTTCCGTTAATTTTAAATCGAACGATGGAAGGTAGTTTTCCCTGATGACCCGCGACGTTCGCCCGATGGTTCTGATACTGAAATCTCGGGCGGTTACTATACATATGCCTATCAATGCCAGTATGCCTGAATTTTTCTAAATTACCATTACTATCATTTTAGTGCTCTATAAAGAGCTTCAGGCGATTTGCATGCACTGCCTGAGTTTTTCGTCCCTTTCGGATGACGTAATTGACGGGGGGCCTCTTTTCTACTATTTCGTGAGGTCCCGTCCACTTCGGGGTCAGCTTAGCTGAACGCCCCCTGCGCACCGTCTCGTCACGGAGGAGTACGCGTTCGCCGACGCGGTACTCCTGCACCTCTGCGCCTTGGTCATACGTATTCTTTGACCTCCTTTTCGCGACTTCCAGGTTGTCGCGTGCTACTGTCCATGCAGCGCGTAACCGCTCGCGTAGCTCGTGGACGTAATCATCGTAGGCATAGGTGCTGCGGGGCTCCTGTTTCACGGCGGTCGGCAACTCAGCCTCGCGTCCGTACACCAACACGTGGGGAGACAGTCCGGTCCCCGTATGTGGAGTGGTATTGTACGTAAACATTGCGTACGGCAGCCACTCGTCCCAATTTCCCTGATCCTCATCTATGAAATTTTTCAGGTACACAGCAAGGGTGCGATGTGACCTCTCCAAAGCGCCGTCCGATTCGGGATGATAGGCCGTAGTTTGTATTTTTTTAATTCGCAGCAGTCGACACATCTCTTTGAAGGTCGAGCTGAGGAAGTTCGTACCCTGATCTGATAATATTATTTCCGGCGTTCCGTGCCGGCAGATTAATTCTTCAACGAGCGCTCTAGCGACTGTCGAAGCCTCTTGGTTCGGCAGTGGAATCGCTGCGCTGTACTTGGTCAATGCGTCTTGGATCGTAAGTATGTATTTTTTTTCCGTTGACGCTCTCCGGTAGCGGTCCTACGATGTCGACCGCAACCTTTTCAAACGACCTCGAGAGGGTGTCGGTTACCACCATCGGTACTCGTTCTCTTTTCCTGATTTTATTCTTTTGACAGGATTCGCAAGACGATATATAATTCTCTAGATCTCTTCTCAGGCCGGGCCAGTTGTATTTGGTCCGAATTCGATGTAACGTGCGCCGTATACCTTGATGCCCTCCTATGGGGGTGTCGTGGTATTCTCTAATTATTTTCTGGCGGTCATCGACAGAAGGAGTGGCTACGCCACTGCGGCAGTCGCTATACTCTTTTATCGCGCTGTCTTCATCCGTGCTGCAGGAAGTTCGTGGGCTACGGGCCCCGCCGGGCCTCGCTTCCTCAGCAGGCCTTTGCGGTGCTCTGTCCGCAGTTTCTTCACTCGGTGTGCCCACCGGTAGCTCCGCCGTTGGGTCGCTCTCTGTCTCGAGCGGCCTTGCAACGTTTGCCTTTCGCGGCCTTCCGCGCTTCGCGGGTCCGCCATGCTGTGCTGGGCCCGCTCTATCCTTGTTAGCGGTGCTCGCAGTCTTACCAGTGGCCTGCGTATGTAGCTTGCGTGGTCTACCCCTTCCCCGACCGCACGGCTTTTCGGCGGGGTTGTGGGGTTCAGTAGAGCGTTCTGCAGGCACGCTGCGAATCTCTCTGTCCTCTTCTGGCGCATTGGCCAGCGCGGCCTCTCTCTCTGCCGCGTTGCTAGGCTGGCCCGGGGTATTCTCGGCTCTCCGCTTTGTGCGGCTGTCCGTACCCGGGCGCTTGCTGTCCTTTTCTTTCTCGTGGGCGAGCTTGGTCCCTCGCTCCGACGAGCTACCACGGCTGTAAGGGGTATCCTCGGCCCTCCGCTTTGTGCGGTCATTCGTTGTGCCGAGTTACCCCGTGGTGCCGTCCTTTTCCGATCCACGGATTTCATTCTCTGCTCTCTCTTGGAAGACTTCGCGTGGTCGCGTATATGCGACTCGGAGCGTCTACATCTGTGTTTCTTTTTTCGGCTTTATTCATTTTACCGGACCCATGCCCCGATTTTACTTTCTTTCCAGGCAAGGGTTGCAATTCTTGGTCCTTCGATCTGACCCTAAAGGGTGTGCGATACTGCACCTCGTGCGTGTGCTGTCGCTCGTTCCCTTGTAGATAGAATACACGCTTGTATTCGCACATTATTCCGGCGCGAGCTGCTTGCTTTTCGCTGCCGGGGGGCACCAAGTCGGGCTTCCGTCGTTGCTGCGCGAAGCGTTTGGCCCCCGTGCTCGTTGAGCGTACGCGTAGTGCCTTGACCTGCCCGTTCCGTACGGCCTTCGCTATCTCTGACGGCTCGAGTGTCGCCGACGGCCGTTGCACTTCTCCGTCGTTTTTATAACCATATAAACTCACTTTATTAGGTTTTGACGGTGTGACACGGAATCTCGCTACTTTTCCTCGGCTGATTCCGCTCCTCATAGGTAGTCCGACAGATTTATTCTCCTTGGCGGCATCCGTGTTAGACCCGTTTCCGTAAAGAGAATTTGTCTTCGTAAGCAGGCCTATGTATTTGCACGTGGCGGCAGTTCTACTGCGTGGTGACGAATATATCCTCGTCGCGCCGTCCCTTAGCGGCATGCAGTGCCCATACAACTTGAGCATCTCGCCATGCAGGATATCCGCTTTATGCTGCTTGATAAAATCCATGCCAAGTAGTCCGTTGACCTTCAACGGCACATCGTTCGGAACGATGTAGAACTAATGTTCCACGTTTAGCGCCGGTGTCTCGAACACAATTTTTGCTATGCCAAGGGGGGTGAATTTTTCTCCTGCAACACCCTGCAGTTCCACGGAGCACCTGCTCACCATGGTTTCGGGCTTGAGGCAGCCTTCCTTGATTATGCTGCACTGCGCTCCGGTGTCCGCCTTGAGGGTGAGTACCCCGGTTGTGGCCAACGGTGCATCGATGTCGAAGTCGCTGGCGGTGGCACTCGACGCCGGCAGCGTCACTTGTAGGAGCCGCAGCGTTGTTTCCTTCTGCTTGCGTGCAGGTCTCTGCTGGACAGTTAGCGTATTTATCCTCATGGTTCCCAGCGGGCTGGCATCGGTCTTCGATCGACTTGCACTTGCATTTACCGTGGACCTTTCATTCTTGCCCCCTGAGTCCCTTGGACGTTGGGGATGCTGTGAAGACTGGGCAGGATCGCTTTTGTTCTGCGACAATCTTTTCCTGCAGTCTTTCCACATGTGGCCCCTTTTTTGGCAATAGTTGCACACGACGTCAACGTTGTGAATGGATGTATTCTCGCTGGGCATCGGTAGGGTTACTCTTCCCGATCTGCGGGTGCAGTCTCGAGCCACGTGCCCTGGTTTCCCGCAGGTGAAACAGTTCTCGTTCTGCTGGGATGGTGCACCTTGGGACCTTCTGGGGTGGCTTATTGCTCCACCAACCCCTCCCTTTGGCTGCACCATGTTGGTTATCTCTATGGCCCCAGCCACAGAGTCATGCAGCGTTTGGTAGTTTCTCGCACGCACTAGCACTTGCACCTGGCCGTGCAGGCCGTTCTCGAAGTTGGCCTGTGCGCTTCGTCGTGTGACGCTCTCGACGGTGATCTTTTGATCCTCCGTTTGCAACGGTTCGCAGAGTATTTCGGCGATGTCTACCGTGATTCTCTCCGTTCTTGCCGTATAGGCGGCGATGTCCTCGTTCTGTCCCTGCCGGAGGGAGCTGAACTCCATTTGCAGCGCGGCCAGGGACTTCCGTTGTCCGTACAACGCTTCCAACTCGCTCCTGAGTTGCGCCATGGTGCTGATGGTTTTGTGCTGCAGTTGTCTTGCTGCTGCACCCTCTAGCTTACTCATAACGATCAACTCGAGGAGAGTGTCATGCTCCTCCTCTGCTACCCTGCGGAATATCGTCTCGCAGGACTTTAAGAAGAGCGGCAATGCCTTCGAATCTTTGCCGTCGAATGTTTTTACCATTTTTATTCCGAGGCTGAGGCTGAGCATATTTGAGGGCCTCTGCGTCTCTTCGAACCGCGTGCGTCTCGGGGGCAGTGCGGGGGGCGGGATGTCCTCCATCCCTGCTCCTCCTAACCGTCGCTGGAGCTCGGCAATTTGCTCTCTTAAGAAGTGGATGAGCTCGTACTCGTCCGCACCAACCTCGTTCAGCGTGTCGGCCAAATTCCGTCTTGCCGACGGCGTTTCTGCCTCCCTGAGTTCGCGATCAAGTTCGCGTTGGCCTCAATCGTGCTCACGCTGCAGCCTTTCATACTGGCGTCGCGCTCTTTCCATGTCGCGTTGGCTTCGGTCCACCGCCTCCAACCGATCGCGTACTCTCGCTGGTATCGACCGGGCTGTCGTACTGGTAGCTGCTGAAAAACCTACACGATCTATGGTTCGCATGTTTTCGATTTCTCGCTCAACCATGTCCTCGGTGATGCGTTCAGGCGTTTGCTCGCCAGTGGCCATATTAAGCAAGTCGTCGCTAACGTTGCTGTCATGATCCCCGAATGACGCACCCCTACGTGGGTTTACGCCAAACTGGGCCGTCAGTCTGTCCGCCAGGGCCCCTTGTCTGGACGAAGGGATTCGCCCCGACGGCGAGAGCTCGAATAGCGCCCTGCGCGCTTCGTAAACGATGTCTCCTACTGCCGCAGCTAAACCGGCTGTAGGGTCTACTTCTTCGCCGGGCAACGTCGTCTCTAGCGAATTGCCCCTATTTCTTGGTCGGGCTCCTCTAGGATCTGACATGCTTGCAAATTTCTCGGCTAACTCTACTTTAGAATATTCCCAAATATCTATTCTACACTGGCTTCGGCAAAATTATTAATTTTGTTTTTTCAAAATTTCAAAATATATTTTTCCCTGACTGGCTTTGATTTTTATCGGCAATATGTACTAATAACGTAACCGCCACTTACAGTATGATGATCTGGAAGGCGGTCCTTTCCATTGCGATGTCCTCGGGTGCTGTTCCTTCGGTGCTGTAGACCCGTTGTCTCTTAGCTTTCCTCGAAGGTTGGTCCAGTTGTCCTCCCTGGTACCGTTGACCCGTATCTCCGTTGGTTCCTGGGTTCGTCCTTGGTGCGTCGCCAATGGTTACGCGACGGCTTCTTCTCGAGCAGCTGCTTTGCGTACTCGGCTGCACACTTTGTGCGGTTTTCCGCGACTTGACGTGACACCGTCAATCGGGACTTCAAACGGTTGACCGATACGTCACCCCGCACCGACGTTCACTTTGCGTCTTCGCGTTAGATTAGTCGGGTTTTCACGAACTACACTGGTGTCCTTGCACGCGTCGTAGTCGTCACTTCAGAGTATTCTCAACTTTGTCCAAAACACTTTTGTCCTAATAAATCACGAATCACTTAACTTCGGCAGATCCCACCGCTGCCACCAAATGTTATGCCGGTACCGAGTAATTGGATTATTCGGTAGTCGGTATAATATTAAAAGTTATTGTTTTTTGGGATCGTTTGCCGATAAGGAGATGGATCTCGAGTAAAAGATGAAAACGCGAATTTATATAAAAGGAAGTATTTATTATAAGCAACGGTAACTTTCCGTTGCCTATTTATATATCAAAGTAAGAAGTACAATAATGCGTTGTTTCGAGTATTAAACGAGGAACCAACCGTTCTCTTTCCAATCTAATTTAATACTGTCTTTTCGTAAAGCAGTTGCTAACTGTCTTCACGAAAATCCCTTAATTCGCAATTTTAGCGTTAGCCTTTCGCCCGAACGCCAAGCGAGTCGCTCATGCTGCGTCAGCGTTCTTGGGGTCGTTCATACGATCGGGCATTGGACTTCGTTTCTTGTCTTGAACGAATTCCAATGTTTCTTTGCTATGGAATATTCCCGAATATACTAAATACGGAGTGGAATATTCCGCGGCACAACAATGCTGAACACATAGTCAATGATTAAATGATGACCTATACGCTTTGATTGACGTATATATGCAAAATGTATTTCACAGCATCGTCGATCGTGTCACGACTACATGGTGAAGATTTCTCCTCTTTCTCATTCTCTTCCCCTTGGTCTGCCGACAAAACATCCATTTATGATTCTCCTTTAAACGGGTGCTCGCGAAGCCAATTTTTTATTTGGAAAGCCTGGCGCATTGTACAATGCGAAGACGCTGTATCGTTTATCATAGCGTGTCTGAAGAATTTTCGCAAAGATTTCGGCACAAATGTGTACGGTCGAGCACCCTCCTTATTCTCCAGGTTGGAAATTTCACGACTCGCGATATCGCAAAGAAGTATAGCCTTCTCGTGACCGCGTGTATAGACACGTCATGATTTTCGTGAAATTTCACGCAAGTTTGCATATGCTTGTTTACAGCTCACATCGCCCTCGTACCATTCAAGAACGTGAAAATATTTCAAGAGAAAATGATTCTGGCTGTTCATTCGAATGCTGTGGTAATTCGGCAAAGTGACACGGTGGTGCGATGATCCAATGAGCAGAGTACGGTCTATCCACTGCTACCACGGCAATTTCTTTCGGAATAAATTCCAAGTCTTTACCATGCATTCCCTGTATATACACGACGATATCCTTTTTCACGTCTAATCTGTACAGATGCTCAAGTTCGACTGATTAGCTACTCACAAAGATGTTTCTACTTCTCTTAACACGGAACAATTTTATTCCGACATCAGCATATTTTTCGCTTATCCGGTAAGATCCACCATTTCCTGCCGAGAGGCATTGGTTTCAAGGACATTATCATATTCCGCGTAGACTACACAATTTACCGTTGTAGTAAGCGCATCTTCAAATCGTACCTCTATTCTCGAACTACCGTGCTTAATTAAATTCCAATGTGGATTGCTGTTCGCCGAAAGATCGGGTGTCAAATCAAAAGCAAACAGACAGTATCTATCGCGATAATTATCGCGATCAATCGAATTACCGTCGTTCAAGAAATGTATTCCAGTTCCCGAAAACAACGTTTGAAAAGCATCCACATATAGATGATTTTTCGTGAAATCAGGTTGTAACGGTTTCGAAGGTATTTGAGCACCATCTACATACAACGAGAGATAATTTATCTTGTAATTTTGGAAATTGAACGGATTCATACTGAAGTCACCGTTAAACGCTTTGTTATCGACAAAACCGATAATTATACGCTTCGGCAACTGACCTAACACGATATTATCGATAGTCTCTCCATGAACACCCGAGTGTATTGAAACGGCTTTTACCTCGACTCTCGTAAGAGGATATTTAGCCGTAGATTTTGCCAGAGTTCTAGCATGTGAGAGCAGCACACCAGGAGCTATTTTTGTTCTACGAACGAGAAGCGATGCCTCGAGAATCTTTAAGCCGCATTGACCATTCTTTGTATCGCCCAGTCAAAATGAATCTCTAAACCGCACCAGCCGTAGTCTCATTTCGACACCGTTTAATAGGAACCGCTCCTGATTGAATATATCGCAATGCAGATGGCCGAGCAAGTCTACAATTTTTTCGACGCTTAAAAATTGTTTTCTCTTTACGAGACCCGCATTTCCCGCTGTAATATCACCCATTTTTCTATCATACATATCTGGTATCATCGTACCAGAGAACGCCCATGAGATGCGAATTTTTGGTAGCTGGACCGTAATTCAAAAGTGTTTCTATGTACGCTTGATAAGCGTACGCATTATTTGGAGGTGAAACTAGTTTTTGATTCAGGTATACGTCCACCTAATTAAACATGGAATGCAAGGGATTGTTTACAGGGCCGGTACTCACTTTCGGCGCTGGACCTGCGGCAATTTCCGTAGAAGGAGATGTTATTTTCACTCTCAGACTAAGCATAGTACGAAAGAAATCGATAAACTGATCTCCTGTTCAGGAATAACAAATTCAATAGCTGATTCATCTGTCAGCGAAGAAATTGGCTTATTATACACGCAATTGGAGTCTTCGATAGGAGTTTGCGTCGGTGAGAGTGAAAGTAATTCAAGTTCCGATTTAAGCCACTCGCACGAGTGCGCATGTAGAAGAGCCATCTTGTTTTAGCTATACAAAAAGATCTGCAACCGTTCGTTGACGAGTCTTCTTCTTCTTATTGTTCTTATCGTTCTTCTTCTTCTTCTTTATTCCAATTTTCTTTTTACGGGACATACGTCGTGGGTTACGTTCGTTTGGGCTTTTTATAACCAGACCCCCACATGAGAGTGTCAATTTTTTCAAAGGCTTTGCGTTTGATATTACTGCCGAATTCTCGCGCTGTGTCACGAATAGCATCTTTCACAGCTAGATTTCTATCGAGGATATGACCGGCTACGTTTACACCAGCTCGCAATGCCTCTTCTTCAACTACTTTAGTACTTTTCTATAAAAGTGGTAACACTCGACAAAACAGGCCCCCGAGAAAGCTGCCGATACCGTGTCCTCGTTGATTAGGCGTTCCGATATCAACATGGCTAATACCACCGTACCCGCGACGTTGTCATCCATGCTGCACACTGTCAATGTCATCCATAGCGGCATCCATTAATCGTGGGACCTTTTGAAATGTAGTGTCACAGTCAACGTTCCCTGTTCGAGTGGTATAGGATTTCCGAACTCGTCTCTTATATCGATCTCTATAGTGTGTAAATTGTTGCGCAAGAGAGCTATGTATCGTGGCGCCAAAAACGATTCAATGTTTATCGAATCATACTGACAGTCGTCAGCATCAATGGGAACAACTCGTAAGAGGGGTGCTTGTACATCACCTGTAATATAGCTCTCGCAGATATCGGTTTATAGAAACATGTTGCATGTTATAGCACCGGTGAGAGATGCAGGCCTCGACTCTGTGTATTCGCAATGCGGTTCTATCATTACAGACCGACAGGTCTTTTCCGAGAATCGTAGTAGCCTTGTGATAGCGGACGATACGCGAAAGTCGTGGTATCGTAGATCGTCGCATACGCGCCCCACTTCGACCTGCCCGCTCGGAAGCGATTTAAAGTGCACATGACTGGTCACGTGAGGTAACTTATTTATGCTCTCCAAAAGAGCGTCTATAGAGCGATATACACCAGATAGAACTTGGTCTCTATTTACGCGTCGACGTGTTAAAAGATTTGAACCCGATAAATTATAATTATCTCCCTCGAAAGATACGAGATTTCGTAAGTCTAGTGTAATTATAAGCATATAAAAAATTTTGTAAAACATCAATAAGCAGATATGCGTACCCATCGTTGTACGTAACTATCGAGCGAAGATCAGCTAAATCAGCCTCCCATACATCGTCTATATTACTCACGTTGTACGTACGACGGGGAAATCGTCGTCGCACGAGACGATGCATGTTATATGAATCCTGTGTCTCAAGCCATGGTAAAACATTTTTTCGCGCTACTCTCCGATCCACCTGGGCCAAATTTTTTACTCGAGAATAGGATGCAGGATTAGCGGTGTCATAATAGATTTTTTGAAGAATTTTCATAATTTTAACGATGACCAGTTAAATGGATTCTTTTTCTTTATCTTTTCTAACTGTGTGGGGGATCGATATTTACTGGGGTGTCGTTGGCTCTCTACTTGTGCGATATTTTACAATTGTTCTTCCTCTTCTTTCTCCTCCTCCTGCCCCTCGCTGATGTCGTTGTCCGCCGTGAGAATTAAGACTCCGTTTGAGTGCGCGGACTCGGCCTCGTTGTTGCTACTGTTGCTGCTGCTACTATCACTATCGCGTGGTAAAATGAGACGCCGCTGCGGTGTCGAGGATGATGTACGTGTAGCCTTGTGTAGTAACTTGGGATTGCCGATAAATTTGGGCGGCATCTATATCGTTCGTAGGAGTTTGGCAAAGTGAGATCGACCGATGGGTTTCTCGCGTTTTCTAGATCGCATAGCATCGTTAACAAGATCAACGATATTGGAATTTGAAATTCTTCTGCCGTCTATGGCAAAATCACCGTTACGATCCCATGTCATTTTTTTACCAACTGCGCTGCGATGCAAATTGCAAAGCAACGATATTGCTTTCAATAAATTTTTTTTGGTACGTTATCGATAACAAATGTGTCATTGAGTCGAGATTTAACTTTGTTCATTAAAAGTCGTCGAATTTATTCTCGCGGCTACGGAGTATAGCTATTTTTCGTTTTGACGAAATATTCGGTACTGTATTATCGTACTCGGCCAAGTGAAGATAACGCTGTAGAACCTGTTGGTACGCTGTCCATTTCTCTCTCTCGCTCCTGTACCAGTGAGAGTTTAGAATTTCCCTCAGCTCAGAGTCGAGGCGCTATAATGGTGTACCGGTAGTCTGTACGGAGGGCAACGGCTCTGTAGTAGTAGTAGTAGTAGTAGTTATCATGAGTTATAATCACCATAAGGAATAAGCACCATCTTTCTGGCATATTCCATGGTTCGTGTAGACCAAGACAGGCACAAGAAGTAACTTGAGAAATCCGCCACAGTGCTCGACGGAGGTATATTTCGATGCAACAACTGCACCGCACGGCTATCTATTATTTGACTAGAAACAATCGACGCCTGATAATTGTCGATTTCATGCCTGTATATTTCCCGATGAGCAATACCATTACGTTTACGTGCCTGAAAAAGCAATAAAGGTTCGCGATGTGACGCATGATGTACCAGTAATGCGCTTGTAATGGCGTTGCACGGGCCTCTCGATAAAAAACAAATAATTATATTGCAAGCACTGTGTTATCTGAAGCAAGAGCCACGACGTGCAATTTTGTGCAAAGCAGATGTAGCACTTGTACGGTGTATATACGAGTGTGCTCTCAACGTTTAACAGGGAAACGTGAGTCTGAACAAGGTGCAAAAGAATCATCTTCGGAGGCACGCGACAATTGTTCGACAATTAGCCGTAAAAAAAGGGGAAATTGGATTATCAAGAGGAAGATCATCGTCGAGCACTGAGGCGGATTTCTGAAATTTCTTCTTGTGCCTGTCTTGGCCTACACGAGCCATCGAATATGCTAGAAAGATAGTGCTTATTCCTTATGATAACATACAGTAGCGGACAAAAGTTTAAGACGGAGAGGAAAAAAAAAGTAATCGTTGATTTTTTTATGAAAAGAATTGACTCAGTGGATTTTTTTTTGTATTAGCTAATTAATCATTAATTCATATATTTATTACATAAATTCAATTTTGCGCGTAACAACATTAGATATAATAAACAAAGAAAACATAAATTTGATTGATATCTTCGGGGACAAAAGTTTAAGACTATACGTAAAAAAATATTTTTTGGTAGAAAATATATAGATATTTTCCTCCCTTCAATACTTTGTCCACAGTCCATTATTTTTTATCACATCAGCACATCTTTGAGGCATTGAATCAATTTATTTTTTGCAGTCGTCCACAGTTGTTTCACTCCACGTTTTTTCAACCAAAGAGTACAAATCGTCAACATTTTTTGGTTTAATTCTTTGAACCCTTTTTTTTATGGTACACCATAAGTTTTCAATTGGATTTAAATCCGGCGACTGCGACGGCCACGGTAATAATGTGATTTTTTCATCTTGAAAAAAACTTTTCACTACCCGAGTCGTATGCTTTGGGTCATTATCTTGTTGATAAATAAAATTATCACCCATATTTTCGTAGGCATACGGTAACATAGTATTTTTCAATATATCCAAGTATTGAAAACGGTCCATGTTTCCATTAATTCGGCGTATTGGTCTAGGACCATTGCGAGAAAAACATGCCCACACCATTACGTTTCCACCTCCATGCTTAACTGTCGGTAAAACACATCGAGGATTTAAATCTTCGCCAATTCGTCGTCTTACATACAGTATCCCGTCAGAACAAATTCGGTTGAATTTGGATTCGTCCGAAAATAGCACATTTTGCCAATCCTCACTTGTCCAATGCCGATGAGCCTAAGCAAATTGCAGTCGTAATTTTTTATTCTTTTTACTGAGCATCGGCTTCTTCCGTGGCTTTCGTGCTTTCAAATTGAATTCGTCTAATCGTCTTCGGACAGTTATTACACTAATTTGTGCATTATTATTACTGGATATTTCAGCTCTGATATCGACTGCTGAACGAAAACGATCTCTCTGGCTTAATCGATGAATCCGACGATACAGCATTGGCGTGGTTTTCCGCGGTCTACCGTTTTTTGGTCGATCAAAGGAGTCCCCAGTCTTCACAAACTTGTACCACGCTTGCTTACAAGAAGTTTCTGATCCATTCATTTGAGTTGCAATTAAAGGAAATGTCTCATTTTGCTTCCGTAGAGACACGATTAGTTTTCGTTCAGTTGATGACAAAATACGGGCTTTACCTATACTCTTCTCGTACGTAATGAAACTTAAGACACTGGATGATACACCACAAGCTATTTACAGTATTAATATATAAAATTATTGCGTGGATCGACTATAGGTATCTTGTTCGACAGATCGTCTTAAAGTAATGTCCGCTTTACAGATGGTTGGAAGAAAAAAAAATTGTATAATCTATATTGTTTACATGTGACGACCGAGACTTGTACATTATGAAGGTCAAACGTACACATGTATTTTAAAAAAAACAAGAAGCCGAAGGAAACGTTAGTACTTGTATGACAGAGCAATGAACCAAATTGTAATTCATCGTCTGAAACTTTTGTCCGCTACTGTACATCGTCTCGCGGATCTCGCCACTACTACTGCTACTACTACTACTACTACAACTACTACTACTACTACAACTACTACTACTACTACTACTACTACTACTACTGCTACTACTACTACTACTACTACTACTACTACTACTACTACTACTACTACTACTACTACTACTACTACTACTACTACTACTACTACTACTACTACTACTACTACTACTACTACTACTACTACTACTACTACTACTACTACTACTACTACTACTACTAATAAAAAAAAAAAAACATGAAAAAAAAAAAAAAAGGAAGAGCGGGAAAGAGAAGCTGCGACGTAACCTGACAAGGTTAGCGTATCAGAAGGTAAGAAGAAAGAAGAAGGTGCGTCGGGAACGATGCAAATTAACTCGCAGTCTTGAAGTAATGCTAACGCGGTCCCAAGGCTGTGAGGGGAGGAAGGGGAGGTTGGTTTTAGTGGGTAGGGCCGGGTAGCCGGAGGAGCCCCACACTACCTCCGGGTGTGCGTAACAGCATTTTTCCACCTCCCCAAAAAAAAAAAAAAAAAAAAAAAAAAAAACTACTACTACTACTAATACTCGGTAGCCGCCACAATAAAATGGACGACGTTTTGATAAACAATGATAAATCTCGACTCAATGTGACACTTATTATCGATATCGTACCAAAAAAAATTTTTTTCAAGCAATATCGTTGCTTTGCAATTTGCATCGCAGCGCAGTCGGTCAAAAAATGACATGGGATCGTAACGGTGTTGTTTCCATAGACGGCAGAAGAATTTCAAATTCCAATATCGTTCATCTTGTTAACGATGCTATGCGATCTAGAAAAAGCGAGAAACCCATCGGTCGATCTCTCTTTGCCAAACTCCTGCCAACGATACAGATGCCGCGCAAATTTCTCGGCAATCCCGAGATACTACACGAGGCTACACCTACATCATCCTCGACACCGCAGCGGCGTCTCATTTTACCACGCGATAGTGATGGTAGCAGCAGCAGCAACAGTAGCAACAACGAGGCCGAGTCCGCGCACTCAAACAGAGTCTTAATTCTTACAATTGCAAAACATCGCACAAGTAGAGAGCTAACAATACCCCAGTGAATATCGATCCCCCACACAGCTAGAAAAGAAAAAGAAAAAGAATCCATTTAATTGGTTATGGTTAAAATTATGAAAATTCTTCAAAAAATCTATTATGACACCGCTCATCCTGCATCCTATTCTCGAACAAAATATTTGGCCCAGGTGGATCGGAGAGTAGCGCGTAAAAATGTTTTACCATGGCTCGAGACACAGGATTCATATAACATGCATCGTCTCATGCGACGACGATTTCCCCATCGTACGTATAACGTGAGTAATATAGACGATGTATGGGAGGATGATTTAAGTGATCTTCGCTTGATACCTACGTACAACGATGGGTCCATATCTGCTTGTTGTTAAAAAAAATATCGATTTTCGCGCTGCTCGTAACCTCGATATAAAAGCCTCGATTGCCGAACGCTTTAATCGTACGATAAAAGAGCGAATGTGGCGTTACCTTAAATTTACACGAAATAAGCGTCACATTGATGTTTTACAAAATTTTTTATATGCTTATAATCACACTAGACACAGTGGAACACGTATTCCTCCGAGCGAGGTGACCTTAGAAAATGCCTTTATAGCCCGAGAAATTTTAGCAAGGCGTTACAAGCGTACCGCGAGAAAAGCTAAAAAACTGAATTACAGTGTCGGTGACTTGGTACGTATCAGTACAGCTTAAGCAGCATTCGCTCTTTTGGAGAGCATAAATAAGTTACCTCACGTGACCGGTCATCTGCACTTTAAATCGCTTTCGAGCGGGCAGGTTCAAGTGGCGCGCGTATGCGACGATCTACGATACCACCACTTTCGCGTATCGTCCGCTATTGCAAGGCTACTACGATTCTCGGAAGAGGCCTGTCGGTCTGTAATGATAGAACCGCATTGCGAATATACAGCGCCGAGGCCTGCATCTCTCACCGGTGCAATACCAGGCAGCATGTTTCTATGCACCGATATCTGCGAGAGCTATATTACATGTGATGTACAAGCACCCCTCTTACGAGTTGTTCCCATTGATGCTGACGACTGTCAGTATGATTCGATAAAAATTAAATCGTTTTCGGCGCCACGATAGATAGCACTCTTGCGCAACAATTTACACACTATCGAGATCGATATAAGAGACGAGTTTGGAAATCCTATACGATTCGAACAGGGAACGTTGACTGTGACACTGCATTCCAAAAGGTCCCACGATTGATTACGCCGCTATAGATGATATTGACAGTATGCAGCACGATGGGGCCGTCGCGGGTATGGTTGTATTAGTCATGTTTATATCGGAACGCCTAATCAACGAGGACGCGGTATCGGCAGCTATACTAAGGCGGTGATATACTCGATAGATATCTGGATGTGACAGATGCTAATCGCGACAGAGCGCAAGAATCAGACAGTAATCTCAAACGCAAGAATAAGAATAATAAGAACAATAAGAAGAAGAAGACTCGTGAACGAACGGTTGCAGATATTTTTGTATAGCTGAAACAAGATGGCTTTTCTATATGCGCACTCGTGCGAGTATCTTAAATCGGAACTTCAATTATTTTCACTCCCACCGACGCAAACTTCTATCGAAGGCTCCAATTGCGTGTATAGTAAGCCAATTTCTTCGCTGACAGATGAATCAGCTATTGAATTTGTTATTCCTGAACAGGAGATCAGTTTATCGATTTCTTTCGTACTATGCTTAGTCTGAGAGTGAAAATAACATCTCCTTCTACGGAAATTGCCGCAGGTCCAGCGCCGAAAGTGAGTACCGGCCCTGTAAACAATCCCTTGCATTCCATGTTTAATTAGGTGGACGTATACCTGAATCAAAAACTAGTTTCACCTCCAAATAATGCGTACGCTTATCAAGCGTACATAGAAACACTTTTGAATTACGGTCCAGCTACCAAAAATTCGCATCTCATGGGCGTTCTCTGGTACGATGATACCAGATATGTATGATAGAAAAATGGGTGATATTACAGCGGGAAATGCGGGTCTCGTAAAGAGAAAACAATTTTTAAGCGTCGAAAAAATTGTAGACTTGCTCGGCCATCTGCATTGCGATATATTCAATCAGGAGCGGTTCCTATTAAACGGTGTCGAAATGAGACTACGGCTGGTGCGGTTTAGAGATTCATTTTGACTGGGCGATACAAAGAATGGTCGATGTGGCTTAAAGATTCTCGAGGCCCCGCTTTTCGTTCGTAGAACAAAAATAGTTCCTGGTGTGCTGCTCTCGCATGCTAGAACTCTGGCAAAATCTACGGCTAAATATCCTCTTACGAGAGTCGGGTAAAGGCCGTGTCAATACACTCCGGTATTCATAGAGAGACTATCGATAATATCGTGTTAGGTCAATTACCGAATCTTATAATTATCGATTTTGTCGATAACAAAGCGTTCAACGGCGACTTCAGTATGATTCCATTCAATTCCCAAAATTACAAGATAAATTATCTTTCGTTATATGCAGATGGTGCTCAAATACCTTCGAAACCGTTACAACTTGATTTCACGAAAAATTATCTGTATGTGGATGCTTTTCAATAATCGTTTTTGAGAACTAGAATACATTTCTTGCACGATGGTAATTCGATCGATCGCGATAATTATCGCGAAGGACACTGTCTATTTGCTTTTGATTTAATACCCGATCTTTCGGCGAACAGCAATTCACATTGGAATTTAATAAAGCACGGTAGTGTGAGAATAGAGATACGATTTGAAGATGCGCTTGCTTCAATGGTAAATTGTGTAGTCTACCCGGGATATGCTAATGTTCTTGAAATCGATGCCTCTCGGCAGATAATGGTGGATTTTAACGGATAAGCGAAAAATGTGTTGATGTCGGAATAAAATTGTTTCGTGTTAAGAGACGTAGAAGCGTCTTTGTGAGTAATTAATCAGTCGAACTTGAGCAACTGTACAGATTCGACGTGAGAATGGCATCGTCGTGGATATACAGGGAATGAGTGGCAAAGACTTGGAATTTATTCCGAAAGAAATTGCTGTGGTAGCAGTGGATAGACCGTACTCTGCTCATTGGATCATCGCACCAACGTGTTACTTTGTCGAATTACCACGGCAGTCGAGAATCCAGAATAATTTTCTCTCGAAACATTTTTACGGCCTTGAATGGTACGAGGGCGATGTGAGCTGTAAACAAACATATGCAAATTTGCGTGAAATTTCACGAAAATCATGTCGTATCTATACACGCGGTCATGAGAAGGCTATACTTCTTTGCGATATCAGGAGTCGTAAAATTATCAACCTGGTGAATGAGGAGGGCGCTTCATCGTACACATTTATGCCGAAATCTTTGCGAAAATGCTTCAGACACGCTATGATAAACGATACAGCGTCTTCGCATTGTGCAATGCGCCAGGCTTTCCAAATAAAAATTGGCTTCGCAAGCACCCGTTTAAAGGAGAATCATACATGGATGTTTAGTCGGCAGACGAAGAAGAAGAGAATGAGAAAGAGGAGAAATCTTAACCATGTACTCGTGACACGAACGACTATGCTGTGAAATAAATTTTGCATATATACGTCTATCATCAAAGCGTATATGTCATCATTCAATCATTGACTACGTGTTCAGCATGAACACTAGACAAATCACTTGGTCATTACCGGCCGGACTCGTAGTTAATACGGATAACCACGACGGATCTGGAGAGCATCAAATCACCATGTACGTTAACCATCATGGAAAACGAATGTACTTTGATAGCTACGGGCTACCACCGATTATACCTCAACATCTGGCACGGCTACGAAGAAACTGCAAGTTCTATCGGTACGGCTTCAAGCAGCTACAGAGTAATACATCGGATGTATGTGGACAATTTTGTATCGTATTCCTGCAACTTATGTCGTGCGGATTCACCATATCGCGATCTAATGATCTCTTTAGCGATAATGCAATGAAAAAAGATAGAATAGTACGTGAATATTACAATGTTTTTACCTCTTGACGATCGTACAGCGATAAAAATAAATTGAACGGTGGAGGAATCTCCGAGCGGAGATTACCGTGTTTGCAGGAATGTTGCATGCAACGGTAAATGTGTTTGAAGTGATTTAAATAAATCATTTATTAATTAAAAATAAATACATCGTCTTACTGTGTCTCTTATTTTATAATTATATATAAATCATAATCGCGATCTCTCGCGGTACGGTATAATATTCTGCGCCTTTTACTGCAGAGCAAGCGCTTCGCGGGGAGCACAGCTCAAAGTGGTACGCACCCGCAAAACTGCTGGCGGTGCATTCAAAGCGCTCGATACCTAGTTATGATTCAGAGGGGGGTTTTTTATCTTCAAACCCTGTGATACTAACCAGCAGCATCCTGAGCATTCAGTCTGTCTTGAAGTTCGTGTTCGCGCATTCAAAACCGTATTTTTCGCAATGTATCCTCGTTACGACGGTAACGGGTGTTCGGAGTCCTTGGCGCCGAAATAGACGTCAGGTACGATGACGGCGACGTAGACGGGGGCTTCGAGGACCCCCAGCTTCCTATAGCAGACGACGCTCGGTTATGAAAATGTCCACGCGTGCGTGTGTGTCGCCGTCGAAGGAAGGTGGACGCCAACATCACAGAGGTAAGTACCTATTTTTATTCCTTTTTTCAAATATGTATACACCTTTGCTCCATCCTGCTCTTATCTCTACTCTTCCTTGTTCACCAGAGTACCCACACCACCTCACTTTACCATTTCTACGTTACCGACACTGGTTAAGCAGAGTGGGTAGCGTGGCGGTGGAAAAGTGGGGTAGTGGGGGTAGCCGCGTGCTGGGGGAAGGAGTGGAGATAGGATTGGGATGGAGCAAAGGTGTACACATACTACTTGTGCATATAACAAGGTATTTCATCTAATATCTCAATAAATTCTTAAAGTAATACCTCGACACCTCTTACGTTTAGTAACTGCGGTATTAAAAATGAGAACTTACTTATCGTGAGCAGATTCCTCGATACAAGTGATGGCAAGCTCGAAGTCGTTGAGCCGTTTTTTACTGAGAACATATTTCAGATGTCCTGCCAGTCTCTCAGCCTCGTCAGCGAACTCCTGTCCGAAAAGTGATGTGATTTTGACGAGTTTGACACTCGCGTTACTAGCCAACGCCTCGAAAAATTCATTGAGGTATTTTGGATCTGAGCCTTGTTCAACTTGGAACACAACTTCCAGCGCTTCCAGGGTGCAGGCCGAACTCTCGAGAATTCTCGTCCATCCTTCAAGTACAAGGGGCGATGTTTGGACCAGTGGAGCAAGCGGCCTATCGTTCGGAACTGGTCCAAACGCCGGACCAGCTCCCACGAGTCTGCACACTGCAGATATGTTATCGTCCGATGCACCGGCTACCTTGAGCAACGAGAAGACTGTTCGTGGTGGAACTTCAAGGGGGCACAATTGATTTAATATAAGATGTGTTTTAGGTCCCAGTAAGCCAGCCAGATGTCCGATTATTCCAGACGGCAAACCCTCGAGTTCTCTCCTAAGAATGTTGGCATACTGAGCTACGGATGTAAGGTAGTAAGCCGCGAGGAATTCGGCAATATCCATATGGATCGGACTGTACAGATCGGCCGTTCGTCTCTGTCCAAAGGTCAATCCCCTCGAGAGGAAACCCAACCGTGTAATCTCAATGCCACCGCCTCGAGACTTAAGCTCGGCCTCGGTATAGCAACATCGTCCTTCTCGAAGAGCCGCCAAAGACAACTTGCCAAAGTCTTCGAGTCTTTTTCTGCAGTATTCGGGAATTTCCTGGTCGTCGGGCACCGGTTGGTCGAGACTCCGACGGACGATACACTTGATTATTGCCTGAACCAGGGCACTAGATTCCGTTGGCAAGCTACCAGAGTCCTGGTATAAAGCGCATAACATGACCCAGCCGAGAGGATGTTGGACAAATCGTTTAACGGATGTCGGCTGACCGTTAAGAGCTTCAAGAAACTCACAAGCTATTTCGGCTAGGTCATTATGGATGAAGTAAGCAACGCATAAGCGCTCCACGTGTGACCATTCTAAGCCAACAAGATGAATTCTCCTCTGGACGAGAGGTGACAATATTGACGAGTTGCTTGGGGCACAGGTTACCAAGATCTTTGCATCTGGAAATAAACGACCTTCCAGCACATCAGCTGCATCGCCTAAAGAAGATCTACCACCGAGGCATTCATCGTAACCATCGAGAACGAACAGAACTCGATCCTTCATCAGATGTAGGGTTCGCCAGACCTGGCTGACAGCGTCTCCCAAGGCCGATGTTCTGGGGAACAGTTCTCTAGCTAGATAGTGTAGCAGTGGGCTCCCTCGCAATTCTCGTAGTGGCACCATGAGAGTTAGGGCTGGTTCATCACCCTGGGTCGCCCAATGATGTAGCAGACGCAAACACAGGGTCGTCCTTCCGCTTCCTGGACCACCTTCCACTGCCACTCGTCTCGGCGCTTCCGATATAGTTCCATCGCTCAACTGTAACACGCAAATGTATTTGGTCAATGTGACGTTAGGGTTAAAATACCTTGAATGGCCCTTCGAACTTCTTCGGTTTTCGAAAATTGGTAGCCGATTTTCTATTTACAAGGAGGAACATATACCTCCGCCTATAGAACTAATACTTCATACATATAAGGCATCTCAAGTTACATGACTAAAATTTGAATTATGGCTTATGTTAACCATTTTGTGAACTGCTTTTGCAAGCGAGATTTATTCTTAGAGTTTTATTCTAATTATCTACTATCAATATGCTCTTACTTCATCAAGGCTCTCTAAATGCTCGCGATATTAATTAATGGTGTGGACTGTATTTCGAATCGCGCAAGTCCCACAAACCCTTAGCAAGTAATCTTTTGACTTTAATTAATTTGCGAACTCAAGTAAACTCGTTTATTGACGTTACAGCAATAACGCGACAGGGACGATTATTAAAAGTTGTCTCTTGACTGTGATGTGGATAATAAACTTCGCGCTGAATATTCTAAATAATCACGGCGATGATCCACAAAAATCTGGATCCTATACCTGTAACCCTTACATGCACCGAGATAACTATTTAATAAAACTCATCGAGGTCTATAAATGTAAATACAAGACAGTCAGCGTATGGTTCGTTATTACTTAAGTCGATCGCCAAAAATTAAATCCCCTCTTACATATTTCTGAGATGCTATAATATTCCCTAAAAGTCATATACACTAAATGTATTATCCAAACTTGTATATCCCAAATATATACAGGGTGCGCCATCTCAATCTGGTCGATGGAAGTATTGAATAACTCTGACAGATTTTAACCGACCAGCGTCGTACAACACGTTTCGTATAGGTTATTTCAGTACAATTCCAACCATGTATCGCTATACGCCGAAAGAACGCGCCGAAATAGTTTCGCTTTACATTGAAAATAATCGTTCAGTTGTGTCAACTCAGCGTGCGTATCGTAAAAAATATCGCGGACGTTCTGCGCCCAAAGGCGACACTATCCGTCATTTAGCTTCAAGTTTCATGGAGCACGGGTCTGTAGCGAATCTCCAACATCAAGCTCGACTGCGTCCAGGTCGTTCAAATGAAAATATCGAAGCTGTTCGACAGAGTGTTGCAGAAAATCCAAATGTCTCATACCGCCGCCGGTCTCAGCAATTAAACATCAGTGGAACCACTTTGAGAAGGATTTTAAAGCAAGATCTTCACATGTTTCCGTACAAAGTGCAGTTGACTCAAAGATTATTGGAAACTGACAAGCCGCGACGCTTGGCTTACGCTAATAACGTTAGTCGAATGAAGGAAGCTGAGCCGGATTTTTGGGAGCGAATTCTGATGACCGACGAGGCTCATTTCACCCTCTCTGGCGCTGTCAACAAACAAAACTGTCGCATGTGGGGCACCGATAATCCCCATATTATTCACAAAACTCCATTGCACGATGAGAAAGTGACAGTTTGGGCCGGTGTTTGCTCAAAAACCACCATTGGATCATTTTTCTTCAGAGCTGGTGAAACTGTCAATGGGGATCGATATCGGTGGATGTTGGCACACTTTGTTTTACCACAAATGCGTGAAAAAAGTCTTAAGGAATTTTGGTTTCAACAAGATGGTGCGACATGTCACACTGTGCGCTCAACAATGGACTATTTGCGTCGGAAGTTCCCAGGACGTGTGATATCAAAGAAAGGTGATATTGACTGGCCACCAAGATCGCCGGATTTGACTGCACCGGACTTCTTCTTGTGGGGATTTTTGAAAAGTAAAGTCTATGCCAACAAGCCGAAGACCATAGAGGAGCTAAAAAACAACATTCGAGCCGAAATCGCTGCGATATCGCCCGAGACGCTGGCAAATACAATGGAAAATGCCGAAAAAAGAGCTCATTTTTGTCTCAGTAATAAAGGCGGACATTTGATCGATGTGGTTTTTGGAAACTAATCAAAATAAATTCTAATGAATCAAATTTAATAAAAAAATACGACTTTGTGAAATCTGTTTAAAATTCTCTAAGTTATTCAATACTTCCATCGACCAGATTGAGATGGCGCACCCTGTATAATCCCTCAAAATAGTATAAAAGTGTCCGTCCAAAATGTATCAGGAGTACAAATTGAAAATGCGGGATTTTTTTCTATTTTTGAACGTTTATTCTGAAAAAATGGTAACAAATGAATTATTGAAAGTATTGTCCATCGCTAGCCACAACTTTTTCCCATCTTTCTGGCAATTTACGGATACCGTCGCGAAAAAATTCGGCCGGCTTGGCTGCTATCCAGTCATCGACCCATTTTTGGGCTTCTTCGTAAGAATGGAAGCGCTGGTCAGCTAGGCCATGTGTCATCGATCGGAAAAGGTGGTAATCGGAAGGAGCAATATCTGGGCTATACGGCGGGTGGGGTAAGACTTCCCATTTCAGCGTTTGTAGGTATGTTTTGACCGGCGCTGCAACATGTGGCCGAGCGTTGTCATGTTGCAAAATTACTTTGTCGTGTCTTTGCTCGTATTGTGGCCGTTTTTCTTTGAGTGCGCGGCTCAAACGCATCAATTGAGTTCGGTATAGTGCTCCTGTGATGGTTTCGTTCGATTTCAATAGCTCATAATACACCACACCCAGCTGGTCCCACCAAATACAGAGCATGAGCTTGGCGCCGTGAATATTTGGTTTGGCCGTCGATGATGATGCATGGCCGGGGTAACCATATGATTTTTTGCGCTTCGGGTTATCGTAATGGATCCACTTTTCATCACCAGTGACAATGCGATGCAAAAAACCCTTCCGTTTTTGCCGTTCGAGCAGCAGTTCGCATGCAAAAAAACGGCGCTCGACGTCTCTCGGCTTCAGCTCATACGGCACCCAATGTCCTTGCTTTTGGATCATTCCGAGGGCTTTTATACGATGGGAAATGGCTTGTTGTGTCACTCCCAATGAATCTGCGAGCTCTTGTTGAGTTTGACACGAGTCTTCATTGAGTATTGCCTCCAATTCAGCATTCTCAAACTTTTTCACTTGGCCCGGCCGCTCTTTGTCCTCAACGTCAAAATCACCACTTCTAAACCGCACAAACCATCTCTCGCACGTTGAAACCGATGGAACATGACTCGGATAAGCCTCGGAGACCAATCGATGTGCTTCAGCAGCACTTTTCTTCAAATTAAAGAAGTAAATTAAAACTTCCCGCAAATGCTGTTTTGTTGGCACGAAACTCGACATATTGAGAGCTCAAAAAAACTATGAATTTGACACTGCGACAAATTGACACATACTGAAAATTAAAGCTATAAGACGTAGCTTTGACATGAACATAGTCACAGTACTGCCTGATGCGTATAGCGTTAGTAACGCCATCTGTTATCAAACCCGCATTTTCAATTTGTACCCCTGATAGTATTTGGGGTATACGACTTTCAGGTATATTATAGAACGACGCAGAGGCCGCAGAAGCGCGCTATCGAAAGGTGGACAAGATAAGAACTAGATTAAATTCTCATCGTCGCGACTTAAGATAGTAAAGGGTGTCCCAGCAAGAGCGCCGGATTTAAATTTGCCGCCATTTTGTTTATACGAGTTGTATGGTGATTTTTTTTTGACATTTGTCATGTACAGACCACGCGATTTAAAAATATGGAGAAGTATTCAAACCGACAAGGTTTAATTATTGTAAAAACACATTACAAAAATGGTGAAAATTTTGCGAAAATAGTTCGCCAATTACGTCAAGTTTTTGGTCGCAATAATGCGCCAAATGAATCGACAGTGAGACGTTCAATTACAAAATTTGAGACCAAATTTACGCTGATGGATCAGAAGATCATTGTTCGTTGTCGTCCTTGTCGGTCACTCGAAAATATAGCCATAGTAACGGAATCTGTGGCCGAGAATCCAGGAACTTCCATTCGGCATCGTGGTCAACAATCCGCATTAATTTGATGATGTGCCAACACTCAATCAGCAAATTCACGGCGCTGCGCATGGTCCCTTGGCTTGATTCCTTGCACCAATTGAACCTTGTACGCGAGCAAATGCAGATTTTTTACCAAAATTCAATGCATAGTGCTACTGGAAATGTTTAATTGTTGACCACGATGCCGAATGGAAGTTCCTGGATTCTCGGCCACAGATTCCGTTACTGTGGCTATATTTTCGAATGACCGACAAGGGCGACGACGAACAATGATCTTCTGATCCGCCAGCATAAATTTGGTCTCAAATTTTGTAATTAAACGCCTCACTGCCGATTCATTTGGCGCATTATTGCGACCAAAAACTTGACGTAATTGGCAAACTGTTTTCGCAAAATTTTCACTATTTTTGTAATGTGTTTTTACAATAATTAAACGTTGTTGGTTTGAATACTTCTCCATATTCTTAAATCGCGTGGTCTGTACGTGACAAATGTAAAAAAAATCACCGTGCAACTCGTATTAACAAAATGGCGGCAAATTTAAATCCGGCGCTCTTGCTGGGACACCCTTTATAATCCCTTGCTACATTCCAAGGTTTCATGCTCTCGACCTTCACAATCCCCGGCCCTATGATACCGTTTTTTGCGCATACGGACGATCATATCAATATTACCAGCAATAATTATATCCGTGATTGTTTCGGGATTTAGGACATACAAACACAAATATAGCACCAGCTTTTACAGACCGAGCACATTCTTCTTTTGAATATTGTACACGTTCTCTTCTCTAGTCGACATACTTTTCGTTTATTAATTTTTTCAATTGGACAGTAAGAACTGTTAATTTCTTCTGTTATTTATTATATTTGAAATGTTTTCTGAGAGAAACTCTGATTGTTTCTCGAAGTTATTTGTCGGATGATACCAGGGAGTGGTTTGACGCACGGAAAAGCTTTGTTATATTCTTACGCGAACAGGCGCGAAGATTTGATCTATCTTGATGTTTTCTAGTCGATGCTCCTGCTCGCTCTTGTGGACCAGTTGTAAGTGGGGTTGAAAGTGAGCCGGGCAGAGGGTGCCCAGGGGTAGTGGCGACGCCCATGGTGGCAGGTGTCGCGGATCCCTCGTACCAAGTTCTCTGTAGAAAGTCTTTAAATATCTGGAAATAATAATGCAAAGAAATGTTTTAATAATGGAAATTCTTGGATATTTGTAATTTTTTTGATGATCCAAGCTTTGGAAATATTTTACGGGTCATCCCAAGATGTTAGAAGAAAAGGAATAATTTATTGCACTAGAAAAAGAAATCAATTCTGCATTAAAAAAGGGTTTATTCAGTAGTGCATAAATCGGGTATAAATTGTGACATAAACAAAATACAGAAAATAAGGTTCAATTTTATAGTCTGGTCCGCTGTTCTGAAATGGTTTTTTCTCTTCTCGAAGAAAGGACCTATCATGTAACCTTTCACCTTTTAACGTTAATAAGGTTCTACTGTTACGTACCTCAGTAGTTTTTCCAGCGGATCCCTGTCCGGCGTGATGCGACCAATAAGTCGATTTCCTGTTGCAAGCCATCGCGAATAAGCTCTGACACCGGATATGTAAGCCGCTGGGGCTGGAGGTGGACTGCACGGTGGATAATAAGCAGGACTCCCACTGCCTGGGGTTGAGAGCGTGTAACTTCTCTCTAATTCCTTTAACAGCAAAAATATGCAATAAAAAATTAATAGTTTTTAAGTTAAATCATTCTACAGTAATTATTGTAGTTGCCTTTTTCTTCAACGTTCTGATAATCGTACTCCTAAAGTAGGGCGATTTAGATATTCTGATCCTGAGATGAACTAACGGAATAAAATAATTTCTGTAAACGCTATGAAGCGTAATAGAAATTTAAACTGAGCTAGAGTGACTTACTCGCCGTCTGGTAGGCTCGCGGCTAGCTGCTGCTCACGTCTTACCGTCGTCGAGACAATGATTGACGCCGCAAGACCCTTAAGAGATGATATGCTTGGGAGAAAAAAGAGTAGGCGAAGAGAATAAACCAGAGTGAAGTGTAGAAAAACAAGTTGTAAAGGTTAACCTAGTATGCTGCTATCTCATTCTTTTGGTTCGTCGTCCACACAACTCCGTGAAGAAGTCAGCTCATCAATTTTGGCATCCTCATATACGAAGCTTTATCGACAGCGGATCGAAAGAATGAGTAAGCAATGTGCAATGTTTTACTTTACAACTTTTTACAAATTTCACGGAGCAGTTTTTCCATAGTTTTTGCAAACGTTAGTCCGATGGTGAAATAACGAAGGTTATCAAGTTAAAAATTCAAAAATTCATCAACCCTGACCGTTCAAATATATCTTAATAGGAATCACAATAGATAACGAGTTCACATACTTTAACCTGCGTGCCTAACGTTAGCTCTCTTTCTAAAGCGACTTTCAATCTGCAGGTCATTCATGTTTGAAATAAACCACATGGCAAAAAAATGTAATCTAGCGTAATAATCGAACTCTTTTATCGATTTTGGTAACACTTTCTACCAAACAACCCTTAGCGCTATTAAGTATGTGTCAAAAGTTGTATCTCATTATATTATTATTATATACTCTATTAGGTGAGTGCAAAATTTGTATGCTTGCATTATTTCTTTTGTGTAAAAACTTTAGGCTAATTAGTTGAAGTTGTGCGAATCAAGAGGGATAACATTATTATATCGAAAAACTCAAAATCCCGTAAAATCTGAAGCTCTTTAACGAATTCGGCAAAATTCAATACCAAACAACGCAGAACATATCTGCGAGAAAGAAAAATTATTTCACTTAATAGCTGACAATTTACAATAGTTATTGCATCGAAAAAACGAAAATGATGCTGTTTTCGTGTACCAAAACGATTACAACCGATCGAGGAATTCTATTCTCATTTTATTCTAATTGCGATTTTGTGTCTATTTCAGGCATTTCAAGCATTCTGAGATGAAAACCTGGAGAAAACAGTTCATCACAAAAAAGTGTTCTCTATGAAGCAAAACGAGTTTAACGGGAAGGAAAGTATGATATTGTTGCATGGGCTCTTAAGAGTAGCTCCGGTGATGCGATGGATTGGAATCATAAGCCGTAATCATTTTCTACCCGTCTTTCCTCAGAGTTGAATACCGGCTGCTACCATCGACCACAAGTTACGTAAATACTGGATCAACATACGTAGTAACGTCTCGAGATAAGTACATTCACTCCATCTAATCGACCGATGGCGAGATTGATATTATCTTCTTCCGTCTGTTCTTTATTTTTTAACTCTCTTCTAGTTTTTTCACTATCCATTCTCGCACAATCGCTCCAATGCATTTCTGGTGTTTACAATTGATGTTCTCACGCTTACTTAGAAATGAATGACATTCAATTACAGCGGAACAGTCACCAGAGCAGAGGAAAGTAAATTTTTAGGTAATTTTTGTAGGGAACACTAACGAGGTGTCTGCACGTTTGAAATTTGTTGCCATATTGTTGAAATTGCACTGTAAATTTACTTTTATTTAAATTGAAATGGTGTAAAGCTCGGAATATTCCATCAATTATTGGTTGAGACGTCTTGCTAAGAGATCTATGTCAAGTTAGTAGATTCACAGCTCTCGAACCGAAGGAAAACACTGGGTGATGTAACAAACTGAGGCTTCCAGTTATGAAGGATGATGGTAATTGTGCAATAATATGTAATTCGCCTGGGGAAAAACCACATATCGAAGCTAATTGACGAATAACAAATGTCTGACGACGAAGCTCGACTGGGTACTGTTATGCCGGTACCGCATAATTGGATAACTCAGTAATCGGTATAATATTAAAAAGTTATTATTTTAGGATCGTTTGTCGAATAGGAGATGGATCTCGAGTAATTCGTGTAAACATGAATTTATGTAAAATGGAAATATTTATTATAGGCAACGGTACGTTTCCGTTGTCTATTTAAAAATCAATAAAAGAATAATACAATAAAATGTGGTTTCGAGCCCGTACGAGGAACCAACCTCTCGCGTTTGAATCTACTAATAGAATGATTTCGGCAAAAGCAGTTATTCGCCCCTTTGCCCGAAATCGAGTGTCGAAATGAATTTCGCAATATTCCTCGCTTACGAATTCCAGCAAGTCGTAGCTCGAGCTAATTGCGGTTATTGCTCGCAGCTCGTTGCTTACGTTTGCATATTTTTCCTACTTCGGTGAATGGCGTCACGTGAAGGACGAATAATGGCGAAATAATGTACGATTGATTAATTCGCGGCACAACATCCCTCCCCCCTTAAAAGGAAAAATTTTTTCTCCAAAAAATTTTTTCTCCGATTGGTTTTCCGTATTTGCTTTTACAATTTGATATTTTATATATCGGACAATATAGTAGACAAAACAATCTTTATCATGGTTTTGACAATTTTTTTTTTTTTTTGCTATTTTTTCTTCATTGTCGATCTGGCAATCGCACTCGATTGACGGGGCGAGTTTCCCAGGCTCTTGACCGCTCGGGTCGCAGTCGCTCGTGTGGCTGTTGTCGTCCGAGTGGCTCGAGATTAATATTCACCTCGGCTGCTCTCGGGGTCTTGCCTCGGTTGTCCTTGTCGGTGTCCGGTTCCATTTGTATCTGTAATATTTAAACAGAAGGAAGCCGACCAAGGCTATTGGTGCTATTACACTCTGCGAGTAGAGGCTAATTATGTGGGGATGCTGCGTCCCGTCTCCGGTGATGTCGAGAGTTTCTAGCGTCCTTTCGGCTTGATCTTCGAGCTTTTGCAGCTCCTTCGGTTTTTTCAGTATACTTGCCAGTGTAATTTCCTCGTTGGTTTGGGTAGGAGGCGTCTAAGCCTCTATTTCCTTTAAATTCAGATCTTAGGGAGGAAGGTAATTTTTTTTGATGATCTGCGATGTCTGCCCTGTTGTTTTCGCGCTGAAAGTTGGGGCGGTTACGATATATACGCCTATCAAAGCCAGCATTCTCATTTTTCTTAGAATTTCGTGTTGAATGGGGTTTTCAACGCAAGTGATACCGACGGCCTCTGAGGTCGGCGTGACGTAAATCCATCGCCATGGCTGTTGCAGGGGGATGAGGAGGGCGCGGATCAGCCGGATTTATCGTTTGGCGCAGCTCTCTCTTTTGTCCTGTGTGATTTTGGCGTAAATCAACACTTCGCAGGGGGTATCTTCCAGAAGCAGAATGGAAGGGTGTTTCGACGGGAAAATGTATAATTTATTGGTGGTCTTGCAATTTTGCAGGTCTTCCTTAGACATTTGCAGATAATTGTGGCTTTCTACATCGATTACTACTGGATTTTCCGTTGTTTCCAGGTCGTAGTATTTTCCATTACTTGCTTTCGTCGGTATGGAGTAAGCCTTCTGTACACTATACCGTTGTTTCTTGATCAACGTAAGTCAAGCACGAGTACAATTGCGTCACCTTCGCTGTAGGCCTTTAGGTCAGCCAGTCACATAAGTGTTGATGCTTGGCTGTGCTCTACAGCGACAGGGAAACTCGTGCCTGGCGGCAGCTGTGTCACCGCGATCGCGAGGTAATGCGTAAGCGTTCTCGGCAGCAGGGGTATTCCTCCTGCGTTGCCTTCGGCTATGTTCGTTACCAAGTGCATCAACTCTCGGACATCGCTAAGTAAGGCATCCACGGCTATGCTGATTGCGGTCAGGCTTTCGTCCAGGCGTTGGCGCCTCGCCACGCCGTACAGCTGGGCGTTGAGTGTGTGATTTATTCGCATAACCTAATTCAGCAGGGCTTGCTCGTCGGCCTGGACGTGATGTGAGCTCTCGTTGAACATACGAGTACTCAGGGTGGTCCTTACCACTTGCACCTGTTTTTTCAGTCCATCTCAGAGAGTCTGTTGCGAGGCTTGTAGGCGGGTGATTTCCTCGTGCAACTTCTGCGCGTCATCTGTTTCCTGTTATGGCCTTAACGATGCTTCCCAGTCCGTTGATCAGTTCTCTGCGCTCTCTAAGGGGACGCGTACTAAGGAGGTCGAATATAGTCACTACTCCCATGTCGATTCTTGTTTGCATTATCAAGACCGAGTCGGCAATGACGGAGCATAAATAATTTCCGTGGTCGTCTTGGTTGCATAGTTCCAGCAGACGTTCCAGGTTTTTGCTTGCGTCGGCTTTTCGGTGCAATAAGGCTGTGACATCTAACCTGACAGCCAGCCGCCAGGTGGATTGGACTACCGCGAGGTTTCCGATGTCCTCGCAGTAGATGCCGGGGTTGCTGTCGGAAGCGCTGATACTGTAGTCTGGACGGTGTGACGTGGTCTCCGTTACTCCGCTGGTCACAGCGATCAACCTGGAATAGGAATTGGAGACGTTCAAGGTCGTGTTTCCGTGCGATTGCTTAGTTAGCTAATTTTGGTGCCCCGAGGCTCATACTTTACTAAGACTTTGAGCTACAATGTGTCTCATTCACCGCGTACGCATGTCGCCACATTCAAGTTTTCACTGGGAGCGGATGGAGGTGAGTTTTAGCCCTTCGGGCCAATAGCCGTTCGCTCTTCTAGCTGAATTTTTCTGATAATAAAAATAAATCTCTTTTTCTTTTCTAGAGAACGACGCGAGAACGTTTTGACAGAGCTCTGGGGCTCCCGGTGCCTTGGGCCCCGGAGGTTTTAAACGAAGAGTCCGTCAAGGACTATTAAGGGCTGGGGCGCCTCTTCCGGGAGCCCATGAACGTCTCCTGGGAGGTCGGCCCCGGCCATGACCTTGGTTTCCAGGACATTGTATAATATCTACGGAAATAACAATTCTGAGAAATTTGTAAAATTTTTTCGCTTTCTTTCGTGCTCTGTTAATAAAACAAGGTTTCATTCTACCTTGTTTCTCTTATTGAAGTTCCTTACCTTGCGCTCTGCGGAGCTCTGAACCCATAATTACTCAGTTTTATTTAGGCTTAATGCTCTATAAATAGCTTCAGGCGGTTACCGTGTACCGCTTGCATTTTCCGCCCTTTCTGGACGATGTAATTGACGGAGTCTTCGTCTCCACTATCTCGTGGGGTCCCGTCCACTTCCCTCATCCAATTTCCCTGATCCGCGCTTATGAAAATTTTCAGATATTCTGCGAGGGTGCGATGCGACCTTTCCAGGGTGCCATTCGATTCCGGATGGTAGGCCGTCGTTCGTATTTTCTTAATTTGCAGCACTCGACACATTTCTTTGAAGGTCGAGCTCAGGAAGTTGGTGCCCTGGTACGACAGTATCGTTTCCGGCGTTCCGTGCCGGCAAATTAATTCTTCAACCAGCGCGATTGCTACTGTCGAAGCCGCTTGGTTCGGCAGGGGGATCGCTGCACTGTACTTGGTACAGGCGTCCTGATACGTAAGTATATATTTTTTCCCGGAAGCGCTTTCCGGTAGCGGTCCTACGATGTCGACCGCAACGTTTTCGAATGACCGCAATGGGGTGTCCGTTACCACCATCGGCATTGGTTCCTTTTTCCCGATTTTATTCTTTTGGCAGGACTCGCAGGACGAAATATATTTCTCCAAATCCCTCCTTATGCCGGACCAGTCATATTTGGTCCGGATCCGGTGCAGGGTGCGGGTGTGGCCATACGGGCCAAATAGACAAAATACTGGTAAAAATAATTATAAAGTCAGTGCATTACTAATCAAAGGATGGTTGGGCCGGATGATTACGACCGCAAAACTCCTCAATATTATCAACGCTTATTAATGCCGTATTCTTAATACTCAAAGCGAAAGAGTATAAAATAATTCATTCGCCGACGCTAAAGGGAGCGATCAAAATATTGAGATCATTCCGACCTTTTTGAGTGAAAAATTGAAACGTGGCACATTTATTGCCATCACGATCAGCCAAGCTACATGGACATAGCACAGCGAGGTTTGGGAGACTCAGAAAAAGTAGCTGTTCGGACTAGAGCTAGATGGACATTGTCAACTAGCACAGTAGAACGATCGATGCGTGGAATGATCGCGATGCGTATGTACTGTAACATCGTTACACTCTCTAGCCCACTTTATTATGTCGTACGGCTATAAGAGCCGGAATTATATTCGGAAGTACCAAGTACAGCGGGCACTAGGCCACCGAACCCGGAGATGTGACAAAAACTTGCTACGTCACACCTCCGGAATTCCCTCGCTGCCGTAAACAGCAGGTCAGCGACCAGCTGGCCTCGCTCGGTGGCGAGAGGAAGACGGGTAGCGCGGCGACAGCAAGCTACAAAATTAAGAAAGGCGTTAGATTTTGAAACAAAAACGGATGGTGACGTAGAGCAGAACGGGGCGAGGGGAAGGCTATAAAAGAGCCTGCGTGGAAGGAGGAGCTCTCTATGCGCTGAAAGCACAAGTATCGAGTGTAAAATCCGTGTTCATGTGTGAAAAGGGACAACAAGTGGGTGGAAAACGAAGACCAGCCAAAGAGGAAAGACAGGCGAGATATTCCCATAAAATAAACAATAATTAGACGAACATTTTAGCAATTGTCATTAATCAAGATTTAGCTAGTTTGTAAGTGAATAGAATTAGGTGCATAGCATTAATTAAATAGGATCAAGCGAATAGTTTTTAAGAGAATAGAATTAAGTAAATAAAGCTAAGTGTAGAAAATAAATTAAATAGAATTAGGTCAGCCATATTGATGAAAATAAAACTAGGTCACATAGCATTTAAACCGGTAGGCGAAACGAGAAGCGTATAAGCAAGTGAGAGTGAGAGAGATCGAAAGACAGCGAACCGTATGAAAGATAGAGAGGGATAGAGGTACAAGCGAGACATCGGCTCGAAGAGCGAGCAGGCGGGTGTGGTGGTGTGCGTGGGTGTGTGCATCGAGCGTACAGCTCCATACCAGCGTACGAAATAATAACAGATTGCCAAGCCGGGAATACCGAGAATCTGTGTACGCGCAATAGACGAAAATATTGTAAAAATAATCGCCGAGATTACCGAATTTAAATGCATTATACGGAATATCAGTGGTCAGAAGCCGAATATTGACATTTTAATAAATTGTTTTCTTTGTTAATAAAGCCCACTCTCACCCACCTCGAAGTCTACATTAATTAGTCCTGTGATTGAGCCCAAATTCCCATGAAAAATAAAAAATAATTGTGAACGATAAAAGATTACAATTTAATATGTGCAAAGTAATAACAACTTAATATGTACAAATAAGTATTAAAGATTATCCTGTCAAGCCTTAATTCATATGCAAGCTTTACGGTACTTAAGGGCGGAACGCCTAATGTAATGATTTATTACATTCATATACAATACCAAATTTTTGCTACTCTTGTGTCCCGAAACTCTTTGTTACTCCTGCAAGCACGAGTTAATTGAAGGATCATTTTGTATTATCTTCTTTTATTATAATAAGTATAACTAAAGTAAGAAACAACACAAAAAGACTACGATTGTTGTATCTTGTATTCCTTTCTTTACTTATCATAAATATAATTAAAGTAAGACTGAACGCAAACGATTGTGATAATCATATTTCGCACTATCTGCCTGATTGTCATAAATATAAATAAATAAATAAATAAATAAATGAATAAATTAAAAAATTCATCGAATTTGCTCATTGTTGCGTCGTAGGTCACAGTCTCATTGCGTGGCGGCAGAGATACCCTCGTCGTGCCGTCCAGTAACGGCATGCAGTGCCCGTACAGCTTCAGCATCTCTCCATGCAGGATATCTGCCTTCTGATACTTGATGATGTCCATTCCTAGTAGTTCATTTACCCCTAGCGGCACGTTATTCGGGACGATGTAGAACCAATGTTCTACATTCAGAGCCGGTGTCTCCAGCACAATTTTAGCTATACCGGGGGGGGGGGTGAACTTTTCGCCTGCCACACCCTGTAACTCCACGGAGCACCTACTCACCATGGTCTCGGGCTTGAGGTACCCTTCCTTCAGTATACTGCACTGGGCCCCTGTGTCCGCCTTAAGGGTGAGTACCCTGGTTACGACCAATGATGCGACGATATCCAAGTCGCTGGCCGTAGCGCTGAACGCCGGCAGCGTTACCTGCAGTAACTGCTGCGTCGTTTTCCTCCTTCTGCGCACGGGCCTCTGCTGGGCCGTGGGTGTGTTTATTCTCATCGTACCCAGCTGGCTGGCATTGGTATCTGATTGACTTGTACCTGCATTTACCGTGGACTTTTTACTCTGGCTCCCTGAGTCCCTTGGACGTCGAGGATGCTGTGAGGACTGTGCAGGCTCGTTCTTGTTCTCTCTCTTCCTGCAGTCTTCCCACGAGTGGTCCTTCTTCTGGCAGCAGTTGCAGACAATGTTGACGTGGTCTATGGATTCGTTATCACTGGGCACCGGTAGGCTCACTCTTTCGGATCTACGGGTGCAGTCTCGAGCCACGTGCCCTTACCTCTCGCAGTTGAAGCAATTTTGTCCCTGCGGGGGTTGTGCGCCTTGGGACCTTCTGGGGTGATGCTCTACCTACCCCTCCCTTTGGTTGTACCATATTGGTGACTTCGATCGCTCCCGTTACTGACTCGTAGAGAGTGGTGTAGTTACGAGATCTCAGCAGAATTTGTACCTGCCTATGCAGTCCATTTTCGAAGTTGGCCTGGGCGCGCTTCCGTGTTATCTTCTCAATGATGCGCATTTCCGACATCGTATCGGCTTCCTCGCAGAGCTTTTCTATAATATCGACGGTGATACACTCTGTCCTTGCCCTGGCCCTGCCGGAGGGAGTTGAATTCTACCTGCAACGCAGGCAGCGACTTCCGCTTTCCGTACAGGGCCTCCAGCTCGGTCTTGAGCTGTGCTACCGAGAGGATAGTTTTATGCTTCATCTCTTGGGCCGCCCGACCCTCGAGCTTGCTGCTCAGTACCAATTCCAACAGGATCTCGTGGTCCCCGGGCGCAGCTCGCTTGTGAACGGTCTCACAGGATCGTATAAAGGCGTCCAGCTCGTCAGCGTTGCTGCCGTCGAAATGCTTTATATTTTTCAAGGCTAACCCTAGTTCAAGCGTCCGACCCTGGGTTTCTGGTACCCATGGATGCTCCCTTTGGAACACGGAATCTGCAGGAGGGTACTCCGGTACCTCGAATCGGGTTTGCCTCGGCCGCGGCCGTGGTGTAGGGTGTTCTGCCAACCCAGCCCTTTCCAGCCTTCGCAACAGCTCGGCATTTTTCTCCCGTAGGGATCGGATAAGCTCGAACTCATCTGCTCCAACCTCGTTGAGTGTGCCCACAAGGTTTCGCCTTGCCGACGGCGTGTCGCGGCCTTGGAGCCTGAGCTCTAGCTCGAGCTCTCGCTGAGTCCGCTCGTACTCGCGGTGACTTCTGTCGACCGCCTCCAACCGGTCGCGTACTCGTACTGGTACCGAACGGGCTGTCGTATCGGTAGCGGATGGGAAACCTACGCGATCTATTGTTCGCATGTTTTCGATTTCTCGCTCGACCATATCCTCTGTGATGCGCTCGGGTTTTCGTTCACCAGTAGCCATGTTGAATATGTCGTCGCTATCGATACTATCGTGATCTCCAAACGACGAACCCCTAAGTCGGTCCACGCTGAACTGGGCTGTCAGACGGCCGGCAAGGGTCTCCTGTCTGGCTGCGTGGATTCGTCCCGATGGCGAGAGCGCTGCTAATGCCCTGCACGCTTCGTACTCAATGTCCCCTACAGTCGCAGCTAATCCGGCTGTGGAGTCTACTCCTGTGCCAGGCAACATCGTGTTCAACGAATTGCCCCTACGCTTTGGTCGGGCGCCTCTATATTCCGCCATGTTGCTAATTTCGCGCTCGGCCTTACTTTAAAAATATTTCGAAATATCTCAGGAGAGATATATATTTCTAACGGAATATTTTCCCCAAACTACAGATTTAACTGGCTTTGATTCTAGGCTATGTATAAGTATAATGTAACCGCCACTTACAGGAGGATGATCTTGCTGATGGTCCTCTCCATAGCGATGTTCTTTGGATGCTGTTCCTTCGGTGCTGTTGACCTGCTGTCTTTAGCTCCCCTCGAAGGTTTGTCCAGATGTCTTCCCTGGCACCGTTGACCCGTTTCCATGATGTTTCCTGGGCTCGTCCTCTATGCGTCGGCAATAGCTGCGCGACGGCTTCGTCTCAAGTAGCTGCCTCGAGCACTTGGTTGCACTTTGTACGGTTTTTCGCGACTTGACGTGACACCGTCAATCGGGACTTTAAACCGTTGACCGATACGTCACACCGCACCGACGTTCACTTCGCGTCTTCACGTTAGATTTGTCGGGTTTTCACGAACTACACTGGCGTCCTTCGCACGAGTCGTAGTCGTCACTTCAAAGTCACTCTTATTACTTTGTCCAAAATACTTTTTGTCCAAATAAATTACGTAGCACTTATCACTTCAGCAGGTCTCACCGCTGCCCACTTATGCCGGTACCGCGTAATTGGATAACTCGGTAATCGGTATTATATTAAAAAGTTATAATATTATTTTGGGATCGTTTGCCGATTAGGAAATGGATCTCGAGTAATTCGTGTAAACGTGAATTTATGTAAAATGGTATATTTATTATAGGCAACGGTAACTTTCCGTTGTCTATTTAAAAGTCAATAAAAGTATAATGCAATAAAATGTAGTTTCGAGCCCGTACGAGGAACCAACCTCTCGCATTTGAATCTACTAATAGAATAATTTCGGTAAAAGTAGTTATTCGCCCCTTTGCCCGAAATCGAGTGTCGAAATGAATTTCATAATAATCCTTGCTTGCGAATTCCAGCAAGTTGTAGCTCGAGCTCGTTGCGGTCATTGCTCGCAGCTCGTTGCTTACGTTTGCACATTTTTCCTACTTCGGTGAATGGCCTCACGCGAAGTAGGAATAATGGCAAAATAATGTACCATTGATTAATTCGCGGCACAAGAGTACTTACTTCGAAAGAATATGGGCGAAGCACGTAACCGCAGCTTGTGACATTTTCATCACATTATGATTGGTGCGATGTTGTCGTAAAAGCTACGAACGATATAGACATACATTTTCAATTTTGTACAATAATTGTAATTTACATTACTCGCTAGGATTTTTTAACGTCACGTCACAGAACTCGAAACAGCGTAAAGCTACAAATTGTGCTCATGAGATGATGTTGTGTGAAATGGGTTTGTGGTGGTATTGCTTGGCGAGTATAAGTTCCTGTCGTTATTTTATGTTCCGAGCGCTGCACTGTTGCGCCTTCTCATCACCACCAACTGTTACTCTCTCACCATCTCTTACGAGTCGGCCTTGTCTCGTGTGGAATCATCTACAGCCTAGCACACATGCCACACGTATAGCCGGCAGCCCCAAGATTGTTTTCAACATGATTCATATACAATATATGTCGCGTTTAAGTTGTATATGACATTAAAATAATATTGTAAACCGTTTATCATACACATTATAATGCAATGAATATAGAGTGTGATTACTCTATAATTAGTGACCCCGACGTGATATCAACGGTTTACTTCGCGTTAAAAAAAAATACTCAGTACTTCGATCCGGTGCCATTTTACTACGTGTTTCTCAATTCAGTGCAAGTACTTCATTTCAACCGTAAATTATTTGCGAGTTATAGTGTAAATAGAACATTAATTTCGCAAGTTCATGCGTCTCCAGCACTCATCAACGAAAAAATAAATTGAGCAGTTGACATCAGGATCAAGAATAATGACAACTGCAGATCCATCAGTCGATTTAACCATACATGAGCAATCAACGCGGTCTCGCCTGGACATCACCACAACTGCTCAAACAGAGCTCGCCGCCGGCTCCCTCAAATTATTGCCATTTTGGAAGCATGCTCCAGCATTGTGGTTCTTTCAGGTCGAGGTACAATTCCGTGCGAGTCGTATCACATCTGACGCCACGAAATATGACCATTTCGTCAGCACGGTGGATGCTGAAACCATGCTGAAAGTTTCCGATCTCCTGTCGAACCGGCCTGATGAAGATAAGTATCAGTCTTTAAAATCGGTACTCATCAGCGGGTTCACAAGTTGGAGGGCAGACAGCTCAATACAGCGCTTTCCGGATTGGAGTTGGGGACCGAAAACCATTTCAGCTCTTCCGTCGCATGACTACCTTGGCCAGAGCAAGGGCATCAGAGGATGCCCCCGCAGGTTCAGCGCTGTCTGAAGTTAACCAAAAACCTGACACTTCAAGAGCAGACCGATCTAGCGGATGAGTTGGTGAAGCTGAGGTCCGCAGTGACGGTCATGGCAGCTGACCACACTCGCTCCAGACCCTGATCACCTCACTGCATGCCTGATGAATTGCTGACCATTCTCATCAAGGAAATGTCGGAGATTAAGATGGCTATGGCAGAGCTAATCGCCACCAACAATCGTTGTTCTTCAAGAGGCACTGTATGTTACTACCATCGTTGCTTTGGTGACTGTGCAAAGAACTGCGAGTCACCTTGCTCGTTCAGCGACTAAAACTAAAATTTGCTGTCGACGATCCAGGTGGCCATCGACAGCACTAACACTAGCGCACGCCTTAACAGGGTGTACCGACTTCATCTGTTCGACCGTTCAATCAACATGAAGTTTTTGGTCGACTCCGGATTGGTTATATCGCTGGTGCCCGAAGCCACCATTACCACAAAAATCAAGAAGGATGAGTTCCAGCTCTTCGTAGCCAATAGAACCGTCATCCGTGATTTGAAACGGTTGTTTGTTATTGCAGATGTACATGGCAGCTATTGTCGACGCAGATCTCCTGGTCTATCACTCTTTAATACTAGATCTCAAGGCAAGGTGCCTCATTGACCCACGGACGTCGCTATCCACCACTGGTCAACTTGCCGAAGCCACCATTTACACAAGGTCAATGTCTACATCAATCTGCTCAACCGCTACGTTGATATCACGCGACCTAACACTCTCCCTGTCATTCAGACTGCAAATGCTATCGCTCACCATATTGAGACCACGGGCCCTCCAGTTTTCGACCGCCGTCGCCGACTCACTGGCGACGAATTGAAAGCTGCCAAAGAGGACTTTAACCTGCTGCTGCACCACGGCGTCATCCCCGATCCAGCAGTCAGTGGATCAGCCCAATCCCCATGGTCCAAAAGAAGCTCGGCGGCTGGCGAACTACCGGGGACTACTGTAAACTCAACGCCTCTACGATTCCAGACTGCTATCCAGTTTCACACGGTGATAGCATCCACCAACGTCTGTACGGTAGTTCAGTCTTTTCCACAATTGATTTGGTGCGCGCCTATCACTAAATTCCAGTCGCTCAGGAAAACATCCAAAAGACTGCCGTGATAACGCCGTTTGGACTGTTTGAATTTCTTGGCATGCTGCCAGGACTACGCAAGGCTACTTAAACGTTATAACGAAACATGAACAACATACCCCAGGGTGTGGATTTTGTTGGTTGTTTCATCGATGATTTGATTGTTTTTTCTAGGTCACACGATGAATATGTAGACCATCTCACCGCCATATTCGAGATTCTGCGCACTAACAAATTGACGATCAACCCAAAGAAGTGCCAATTCGGAAAGTCCGATGTCATCTATCTGGGTTACAAAGTCAACTCTAGCGGCTATCAACCACCAAAAGAACGGATCCAAGCCATTGCAACATATGACAAGCCCGCCGCTATCTCTGGTCTTCGTCGCTTTCTGGGGAAGCTCAATTACTACCGCACTTGCATCCCCGGTGCCGCAACGACTCAGGCACCAATCAGTGACCTTCTAAGTGAGCCTAAAAACAATGAAAAACGCCCGGTGCCATGGACCACCGTTACAGAGGAAGCCTTTGATGATTGCAAGCAAGGTATCATATCGTGCTGTTTGCAACATATTACTTTGTCCAACAGCTCCACTGAGCCTCAAAACCGATGCCTCGGACACAATCGTCGGCGCCGCTCTGGACCAACTACAGGATGGTGTCTGGAGACTCCTGCGTTTCTTCTCCAGGAAGCTGATCCCAGCCGAAACCCGTTAGAGCACCAACGATCGAGACCTTCTCGCCATCTACGCGGGTGTTCGTTTCTTCAGACACATTCTCGAGGGCCGGCATTTCTTGATCCATACCGACCACAAGCCGCTCATCTATGCCTTCTCTCAGCGCCCAGAGAAGGCTTCCCCTCGCCAGCTGCGCCATTTAGACAATATCTCACAATTCACCACAGAGATAGTGTAATCCAGAGGTGAAAACAACATTGTGGCTAATGCACTATCTCGCATCAGCCCCATCAACATGCCCACGGCAATCACCTCTGAGGACATCCACAATGCGCAGCTCGACACCACTACCCAGCAACCCGGTGCGAGGAAGCAAACGACGCGTGGCCAATGTCCTTGTAGCTAAGCGACGCGCGGTCCTTGTCCGCGTAGCTATTGTAATAACGCCCAGCCATTATTCGCGAAGCAACGCGAAGCGACGCGCGGCCATTGTCCGCGTAACAAGGCATAACAATGCGTAACTACTTTGCGGGTGAGACGTAGTCACAATCAGACAATTTTCATTCTTTTCGCGAGTGAATAATTTGCAAGTGAGATGCCACTCACACAATTTCAATTTTCGCCGAAAGTAAACATTTTGCGAGTGAGACGCCACTCAGATAATTTAAAATTTTGCCGCGAGTGAATATTTTTAGAGTGAGACGTCACTCACAAGGAAAGGTACTTTGGTGTCCCCCTCCGATTTTAATGCAACTCACGTATGTTGTAGAGCATCGAAAACTAAAAGACACGTATTTTTTTTTATCGGCGGAAAAACATTTTTAAGGGGTGAAATCGCCCTTCAAAAATAGCATGTCGAGGGGTGATTTTGCAGTTTCACCCAGAAGGCGTCAACCGATTTTAATAAAACAAAAACCAAAATACTCCTCATTGAAGACAATCAAAATTCCACGCTAAGTTGAAGAAAAAAATTCATTTGCAGGGGTGAACAACCACCTGATTTTTCAAATTTCCACCCTACACAAAAAACTAATCAACCAAATTAAACAGAACATGTACCATTTGGAAGGGCAAGTTAAAATAAAGTTGACGTATTTTTGCACATTCACAGGAAAATGAGTTTACGGGGGTAAACTACCCCTTATCCATTAGTACGTATATTTGTGCATACATTTTTGTTTCTCGTTATTTAAATGTCCGAATTGATTCAAAACATTCCTGTTAGCCGAAGTCAAGGGGGGGAACTTCGCATGATGCTTTATTTATTATTAAGGGGGTGACCGGCTGGTACTTACAAGTAGAATGGTCCATTCACGAGTTTCGCGTTATTTACTGAAAAAAATAGCTTGTTCAAATACAGAATACTGGGGAATGTTGCTGGGGTTGAGTGGTTGTATGGCATATATGTATGGTTGTATTTCGAAACAGCGGCAATCAGCTAAGGACATAAGCGAAAAATAACAAATACCCGGTTTCGGCATGCGCATTTATTCGACTGTCGTCCTTTTCACGTCCCATGTTAACGCTCTCCCCACTCTCCATTCTCTCACATTTATTCTTACTGCCTTGCGCATCTACATACACCACAGTATATATTATAATGTATCATTCCTATTACAATTCATCAACGTGCAATGTTCACGTCATAATTTGCAGCAATCATGGTTTGTAAGTCGTGCAGAATTGATACTCTTCAAAAAAATGTTGCAAGCATAAAGACTTCTTGCACCATGAGCATCTGATCATGGCCACATTATTACAACCTAGTACTTCACAGTGTGCTTCAGACGATTGACCGAAACCAAAACTCACTGGATTGTTGAATTCGTTTGGCTTATCGGTTATATAATTACTTTTGAACCATGCATATTTGAAAAGATTTATATATCTGGGTGATGAAAGTTGATTGTGTTACGTCCTGACGTAACCATGCTCCAATACCTACCTTTCTTTTAAAGAAGATCATAAACCTGCATCGTTGTCGAGTCCTATAGCTACCAGAGATTATACAGGTATAATGACGGCGGGAGGGGTGAGGCCTGCAGGTACGCCGAGGCAAGGCAGTGGGGACACATGGTGCGCGCCAGAAATGGACGGTCAGGTTCATCACTGTACTTGACAACGAAAAACCAAGAGTTGGTAGGCCACTGCCCCACTCTAAACGGCCAGCGTAGAGGGACTTGAATCTCGTATCAAGAGTTTTCCCTCTACGGCCGGTGAATATCATTGGCGGCGCGTGTCATCGAAATCTTTAATTGATTCATGTCCGCGTGTTCTATTGGTGACTGTCGGGTGGTCGCTTCCTTCCCCCGTCATATACCGTATCTGGCTCACGAAGATAGACTAACTGCCGGGGCAACCTTTTCGTTGCTTTAGAAGTCCCTAGATGCTATGACGAATGATGCAATAAACAAAAATATTACACAAAGATAGACTAACTACCGTGGCAACGTTTTCGTTGCTTTGAGAGTCCCTAGATGCTACAACGAATGATGCAATAAACAGGAATATTACACGAAGATAGACTAACTGACGTAGCAGCGTTTTCGTTGCTTCGGAAGTTCTTATATCCGATGACGAATAATGCAATGAACAAAAATATTACACGAAGACCTATGTCTTATTAATGGTATTGATAGGAAATTGGAATTTGTTTTTGATTACAGAACACCAAAAGCCCAAAAGGCACTTCTTCAGAATCTCTGAACGTTTAAATATAAATTTAAACACAATCGTAGCAAAGATTTGGACTTCTTATGAAGTAAATATTTAAACTATGGTATATATATATATATATATATTTAATAAGTAAATCAATAATTTAAAAGGAACAAACCATTTAAACGGAAGTTCGATATAAGAGCTAAACAATAATATCATACAGATAATCAGCGTTAAAATAGGATAGAATAAGAAAAAACGATTCATATTGTAGATGGTAAAGATGACTCAAAGCTCGGGTCGCACCCGAGACGATGCCGTCTTTCCCGTCTCTCTCTGTGTTAACACCATAAGACGAGGAGTGTTCCCTCGCAACAATACATATTTATAGAACACATACTTTGTGACCCAGTGTGAATGTAAGCAGCCTTTTGATATAAAATCATTTATACTAATGAACAATTTTGAGCTAAAATTATGATAGGAACTCAGAAGAGAAATGCTTACTTAAAAGGATACGAGAAATAATTGCAAATATGAAAATTTAACATTATAGAAAATTGAAAAGCCAATATATTGTTTTAACTAAGCAATTAGGATCATGAGAGGATATGAAAACCATAGACAGTTTGTTACTATAGTAGTTATATATGCCCATTTACGTTACACATTATTAAGAATTAAAATAAGTTTAACATTATCAAAGAACTATATTCGGTATTAGTCATAAAAGGGACAGCGGAAGCGACTCGGATCTACAGCACAGCGTGGCCCGAAACCCTCGACACCTAGCTGCCTGACCGAGGCGCTTTTCTCTCTCTCTCTCTCTCTTTCTCTCTCTCTCTCTCTCTCTTTCTTTCGTTTTCTCTCTCTCTATCTTTACGCGTGCCACCGAAGCAAGGAATAATCCTTCAACCACTTCGCGACATGTGGTATCGCCTCGCATGCAACTCAAGAAAATAATCGAACGACGACGACGTCACAGCTAGATGGAAAAAAATGGATCGTCGATAAAGTCCAAAGTCCGAGCTCTATTGTAATTCCAAGAATCCCCCGCATAGAAAATTAAGCCCTCCAGGACCTATATAAGGACGGGAAAATGCCCGAAACAGAGAGTATCAAATCGACATTTCAATTTTGTAGTTCATAGTACAGTCAGTCGCCGAGCAGTCAGTAGACAGCCCGTTGGCGATAATTACCGCGGAGGAACCCTACCCTGTAGAGTCAGCCAAAGTCCAGAGTGAGTACTAAAAATAAAAACGGTCGAACAGTCTAAGTTCAATTCGAATGTACTTTTTCTCAGTTTTAATCATACGGAATTTATCTAAAGTTTAGAAGAAATTGAATTAATTGTTTTCTGCCGTTTTTGTACAAGTCCACACTGTTTATTTCGTTTTACTGTTTTATCGAACAAGTATCGCGTTAAGTATATTGTATCGAGAAATAACGATCGCTCGCGCACGGTAATAGCGAACGTACGTGTATCAATTATTCGGTTATTTGAATAAAATCTAACAGCTTCACGATTCATCGAGTATAACGATTTATTTTACAAACGATTGCCATTAATTTTCCCTTCCACACATCGGTTACCAGCGAAACAACTTCACCAGGAAAACCAAACGTAAGTACCAACCCAATTTTTCTAATTTATTTTATCTGACATTTCCGTAAATTTTCCCTCAAGTGAAGATAACCTACCACTTCCCTTCCCACCTAAAATCCCTTCCTCCGCGGGGTAATTTATCAATTTAGTTTATCGAGACGAGTGACGGGTTAACGCGAATAATCAACGAGCATTCTCAGCCCTGTCCCGAGTAATTTTCCGAAAGGTTAGACTCAAAAGGGGGCTTGCGTCTTCGGTGTTTCTCGTCAGGTGTGGTAAAGGGAGAATTTATTCTCCTTGACCAGAGTACGGAAAACTCACGCCGAAACGCCTCACACGTCTTAAATTTGTCGGTTTTTGTAAAAATACCGCGCGGATTTGACGTAACAAAAATTGGGGGCTCGTCCGGGATCCTAAAAGAGTGTTCGTTTTGTTCAAATTAACCAGTCATCTTTGTCGCGAATAAAAATTTATTAGTGGAAATTAAATTAAAGAAAAAGAAAAGTGTCAAGTTAATTAGTAATTTTTGTCGCGAATAAAAATTAATTAGTGGAATCTAAATTAAAGGAAAAGAAAAGTGTCAAGTTAATTAGTAATTTTTGTCGCGAATAAAAATTTATTAGTGGAAATTAAATTAAAGAAAAAGAAAAGTGTCAAGTTAATTAGTAATTTTTGTCGCGAATAAAAATTAATTAGTGGAAATTAAATTAAAGAAAAAGAAAAGTGTCAAGTTAATTAGTATTTTTTGTTGCAAGTAAATTAAAATCGAAAAGAAAACAAGTTGTGATTTTATAAAGAAAATTGTTCGTATAGTTTGAATTAATTAATCGGTTCTGTCGTGGATAAATTAAATTGCGAAAATTGATTTCTTAAGAAAGTGTCACTTTGGTTCGTGTTAATCGACCGGCCTTTGTAATTCGATTTAATTCATAAAACCCAGCTTTTACCTTTTTACCGCGTTTTCCAGAAGTGATTTCATTCGCGAAAATTGATTTTTTACCTTTTTATTGAGTTTTAGTGAATCAACTCAATTCGTGAAAATTTGCTATTCCCTTTCAAACGCGTTTGCTGTAAATTGTTTAAAGGCAAAAAAAAAAAAAAAATCTAAATTTTACCTTTTTACCGCGTTTTTCGGAAGTGATTTAATTCGCGAAAATTGATTTTTTACTTTTTATCAAGTTTTAGTGATTCGACTAATTTCATAAAAAGTGATTCCTCCTTTCTCCTCAGTTCTTGTAAACGGATTTAATTCATAAAAGTCTAGCTTTTCCCTTTTTTACCGCGTTTTGATATCTTGATTTAATTAGTGAAAATCGATTAAAAAATTTTTTTTTTTTTGTGTTTTGGTGAATCAATTTAATTCATGAAAATTTACTATTCCCCTTCAATAGAAATATTAAATCCAACTTCCACCTTTTGTTTTACTGCTGTGTAAATTTAAAGTGTAAAAATTGATTTTTTCTTTCTTTAGAATTATTTATATCGGGATTTATAAATCGATTTTATTTATAAAAATTGATGTAATTGAAAGTGACACTTTTATTTGAGTTAGATAAATCGGATTTCCCTTCAAGAAAAACTATAAATCGAGAACGTTCGTTGATATGGTTCGAGTCCATTGATCGACATCGTTGCAAAAATTGATCCGTTTTAGAGAGTACCACTATTAATCAAGTTATTTGGTAAGTCTTTTTCGTAAGTAAATTGACCTTGTGGAAATCAAATGTGAGAAAAATATTCATTAATGACTGGTGAATAAAAAGAGATAGAATTTGTATTGAAGGACATATACGTGGATAGATATATATATATATCCATAGGTTGCACTCCATTATATGGGACCATTGGAGAAATTATTGGTACTTCAAGTGCGTATAAGGGAACTCGAGGTTCTCGCGCAAGAACTAATTGAAGAAGTCACGCAAGAAATTTTCTTAAGTCAACTCGGTTTAGAACGAATAAAACAGCAAGAAAGAATAATCGCTCAAACATACGTAAGGAGAACTACAAGGAAAATAGCTTCCCCGAATATTAACTATAGAGAGTAATATTATATTTGTTTCAACCAAACAACCATCGGATTTCTTGTATTGTTTTTATACGATTCGCTCCGTAATATTAACTTCCTTGTACTGTCATTTACAAATATTCAATCAATCTACCAGGCGTTAAGACAGTTGGCATACAATTCTGAAAATATTAGTTAAATTCTGTTATTCACTCCTACGTTGCTCATCTTAACAATCCTCTCGAGCGATCACTAGTATCGTTCACCTCTATTCATTCCTCATAACATTGCACCGCCACCTGCACGTGCTACTCTTTCTACCATAGGCCTTTAAGAAACTCGCCGGCTCGCTTACACCACCGGTCAGTATTCTAAAATCCCTACCTCATCCATTCCGATAAAATTGGCTTTTAACAAATTCTCCGGCTCGCTTACACCAGCGGTCAGTATTCTAAAACCCTACCTCAACTATCCACTTTTCAAACCTAACACATGGGCAACCAGACTTGCCCGCGCACGTGTCACTAACAACACAATCACTCACAAAACACATTACACTAGTGAAGAGAAATCCTATGTTTCAGCCCTCCGCGTAAGTGGGGTTAAGGCTGGCAAGGCTCGCTCACAAAACACATTACACTAGTGAAGAGAAATCCTATGTTTCAGCCCTCCGCGTAAGTGGGGTTAAGGCTGGCAAGGCTCGCTCACAAAACACATTACACTAGTGAAGAGAAATCCTATGTTCCAGCCCTCCGCGTAAGTGGGGTTAAGGCTGGCAAGGCTCGCTCACAAAACACATTACACTAGTGAAGAGAAATCCTATGTTTCAGCTCCTCGCGTAAGTGGGGTTAAGGCTGGCAAGGCTCGCTCACAAAACACATTACACTAGTGAAGAGAAATCCTATGTTTCAGCTCCTCGCGTAAGTGGGGTTAAGGCTGGCAAGGCTCGCTCACAAAATACATTACACTAGTGAAGAGAAACCCTATGTTTCAGCCCTCCGCGTAAGTGGGGTTAAGGCTGGCAAGGCTCGCTCACAAAACACATTACACTAGTGAAGAGAAACCCTATGTTCCAGCCCTCCGCGTAAGTGGGGTTAAGGCTGGCAAGGCTCGCTCACAAAACACATTACACTAGTGAAGAGAAATCCTATGTTTCAGCTCCTCGCGTAAGTGGGGTTAAGGCTGGCAAGGCTCGCTCACAAAACACATTACACTAGTGAAGAGAAATCCTATGTTTCAGCTCCTCGCGTAAGTGGGGTTAAGGCTGGCAAGGCTCGCTCACAAAACACATTACACTAGTGAATAGAAACCCTATGTTTCAGCCCTCCGCGTAAGTGGGGTTAAGGCTGGCAAGGCTCGCTCACAAAACACATTACACTAGTGAAGAGAAACCCTATGTTTCAGCCCTCTGCGTAAGTGGGGTTAAGGCTGGCAAGGCTCGCTCACAAAACACATTACACTAGTGAAGAGAAATCCTATGTTTCAGCTCCTCGCGTAAGTGGGGTTAAGGCTGGCAAGGCTCGCTCACAAAACACATTACACTAGTGAAGAGAAATCCTATGTTTCAGCTCCTCGCGTAAGTGGGGTTAAGGCTGGCAAGGCTCGCTCACAAAACACATTACACTAGTGAAGAGAAATCCTATGTTTCAGCTCCTCGCGTAAGTGGGGTTAAGGCTGGCAAGGTTCGCTCACGAAACACTTTATACCAACAAGACAGATATAACTACACATACTACTTACTTATTCTAACAATTACCCCACCTCTATTGACCCGAATCATTTATCCATGCCTAAAATCCATAGAGCAGGAAGGAAAATTCAAGCGCAGAGATTAAAACAACGAATCTTAAAAGAACAGTACCAAGTTCCAATAATTGCGTGCAAATCGTGTAACGAGCAAGATTTTAGAGCCTCTAATATTGAAATAGAAAGCGATAATAAAATTATTCCTCTCGAAGGAAAAGAAATAACTGAATATAAGAAAGATTGCGACGACACAATTGCAGTACATAACGACTACTCTAGGCAAGAAAGGAATAGACATTTAAATTCTAGTAAGACGAATCGTCCTTTAACAGTAACAGCGAGTGAATCGTATAACAAGCAGAATTTTGGAGTCTCTAACATCAAATCTACAAAAAATAACGAAGATATTTTCCTTAACCAAAAAAAAATAACAGGTTTTCAGGGACCTTTAGGTGAACAAACAGAGAAGTATAAAAATCATTCAGACAGTGCAAAGGCAGATTGCACGGGCCTCTCTAACGAAGAGATACCATATTTATTAAGGGAAATTACGTATGAAGCAAGCAGCAGTAAAGTCACGCAGAGTGTCGACACAGACACACAGACTAAATCTAGAATAAATCGCCTTAAGCAAATCCGAGAAATCGAGCGGAAAAATTTTCTAGACGAACTTGTTGCTGATTACGAAGCTCACTCGAGACAAGGGATACGCTATCATCCGTTTGTGACACCTTGCAAACCTCGAATCACTAAGATCGAATCGTTGAATAAACATCGAATCATCCTCCTGAAGGAAAAACCACATTTGATTTCACCTCAAGGAAATTTGGAAACGAAATAAAAGAATAAAACTTTATAATTCTTCTCCGTTACAAGTAATAAAAAGAAAGTCATTCCTATTCTCTTCTCCTGCCCAATTTCTACCTTAATAATATTCTTATGTATTTTTGCATGTCTCTTTGATGTTGTATACCAAAAAATTACATTTGTATACAATACATTATAAATGAGGTCAACTCGTTCAAAGGTAAGAATTGATGAGTCTATAATCCACGAGTATCCTGAAAAAAGAAGAAAAAGGCTGCCAAAGGATAATTCTAAAAATTTTGTACTTGAAACTATAACCGAGTCCCCGTGTAATAGTCCCAGTAATTCACCTCCCAAGCTACCAACTCCGATTTCCGAAAAAATTTCCTCCTCCCCCAGTTCAAATAAGAGCTCTGTTGTGTCCACTGTAGACTCGGACAAGTTAACCGAAACTGTCACCCATAAAGCGAAAGTAGTAAAGTTTGATCAAGACAGTAACATACAATCACTTGAGTTAACATCTGACAATATTATCATCACTCGATCCCAAGAAAATATAGAAGACGAGACAAGTTCAACCGATACAGTTGAAATTATAGAAAGTAATTTTGGAAAATATTATAGTCCGGAATATAGTCCTTTACAGATCAGAGAATTTTCTGACGACGAAAGTTTAAACCTATTTACGAGTCAATTGAAGGAAACGTTAGAAGCAAAGTCCTCAAATAACCCTTTGTCATTAGTCGGGTTTGTCATAAGGCCAGACGAAGAGATCAACGAATATCTTCCAGCACTAGTATACCCCACCCCCCGTAACGAAGACCTAGGTCGGTCAATAAAACCCCTCGAAAGTATCGTGGAGAATTTCGAGTCTCTAAGTGAACCCGGAAACACGGAAACACCGTTGCAGACTCCCTCGACCGTTGCTAGCGCTACGCCTAGTATAATCCCTTCAGCTAACAGCGATATATTTTACACACCATTAAGCGGATCTACTCCTTTCGACGAAACTATTTCTAGATCACCTTCCCTTGTCGACAAAGAATTATTATCAACTCCAAAAGGAATAATTGAGAATCGTGAAAAATCCACATTAACGTCAATTATCGAATCCGCACATACTAAAAAACCTAATAATTTAGTAAAGAAATTACATCTTTTGCCGGAATACAATTTGCCCACTCCCAGTTGCTCTACCTATCCCATGATCAGAGACTCCAGCCCAGACAAGACATTGAATAGAATACCGCCAATAAAAATTGCTACTGAAAATTTAATTAAATCTAACGACTCGCCACCAAATACACCTCCCATAATGGTTAATAATAATCAAACATTGTCTCTTCGAGATGCCTTGGCTGTCATACCGAATTATGACGGTCATTCTTTATCACTCGGTATGCTTATTCAGGGATGCAAAGAAGCCTTGGCTATGATGGGGCCAGGAGCCGAATCAAATTTAGTAAGAGCAGTTCGCATAAGAATAATCGGCGAACCTCGTCGCACCATACAGGGGCAAAATTTTGAAACAATAGAGGAACTAGGTAAATTTCTTAAAGATATTTATGCACCTACGCGAAACGTGTATCAGCTCCAAGGGGAATTGGGATCCATATATCAAAGAGAAAATGAGTCTGTCATTGCATATTCCAACCGCGTAAGGGACTTGGGAAATTTAATACTCGAAAATTATGATGCGAAAGAAAATAATCCTTTGACTGCCGCATTTATTAATAACACTAAGGAAAGTCTTCCGGCATGTTTTTTACACGGATTAAAACCGGAAATCGAACAACGTCTACGTCCGAACAATAATCTTGATGAATTAATTAAACTCGCGGTTCAAACAGAAAAAGGTTTAGTGTCACAGGCAGCCTTGCGTAGTGGTGGTCTGGAAACTTCGGGTTCAAAGGTAAATAAACCTGAGGCGAAACGGGGAATACACGTAGTAGCAAGCGAGGAAGTGTATTGTCAGCTGTGCAATAAAAAAGGGCACAGTGCTAAAGAATGCTCGACCCAGAAGTCTAACCAAGCATTGGATGTCAGTCCACAAAATTCTGGAAATATCGATGAGGGACCGAGCATGTGTCAGATCTGTCAGAAGACTGGACATTCGGCCGACAAATGTTTTAAAATCTTTCCCCCGTTAAATAACAATAAATCCAAGTTCGAAGCCTCTTTACTTACTATATGCCAGGTCTGTAATAAACGCGGACACACTGCCGATCGTTGTTATAAAATTTTTCCTCCGGAAAGGAAAGAACAGGGAAATATATCTCTACTTTGTCAACTTTGTAAAAATTATGGTCATTTGGCTAATAGATGTTCACGTTTCCCTCCGACCCCCCCTAAATTGATGTCCTTCCCACGAGAACAGGTACCGCAGAATCTTCAATATCAGAATTCAAGTAACATTCGGTGTCAGATATGTAAAAAAGAGGGCCATGGAGCCCATATTTGTCCTTTTCGCAATAATAATTCACAACCGTTGATTAACAATCGATTTCATAACCGAAGGAATTTGGATAATAATGATGTTAGACCCACCGAGATGGGTAGGGAATGTTATCATTGTAAACAACCAGGTCATTTCATACGGGAATGTCCCGTCCGACGTATTAAAGAAAATGAATACGAAAATTCGGGAAACGGCGGCGGTCTTCCGAGTACGGGTGCGCCTGGGGAGATCCCGCAGAGAATGCATCCAATCCATGTAATTTCTATCACAGCCGAGAATCCCAATCGCGAGTAGTTCGAATTTTTAATGTACAACTACATCGAGAAAGTAGCGTCCCGACGGTTACGGTAACGGCATCGGAAATAATATCTCCTGTCACTCTTATGGTTGACACTGGAGCCGGTCCGAACATTCTAAAGAAACAATTTGTAAGTGAACACATCTCTATAAATCGCGGAGAAATTCTTCAACTAAATGGAATCACAACAAATTCAATTTTTACTTTGGGTAATATTACCGTACAAAATTTCGGACGTTTCGCTACTTTCCATATTGTAGACAATAACTTCCCCATAAAGGAAGCTGGTATATTGGGGTCGGAATACCTCGACGGCAATCGCGTGAAAATTGATTACGAGAAAAGACAATTGAAAATGCAGAATGTAAGAATACCATTTGCAACTCAGGAAACTATTGTTATCCCTGCAGAGTCCACCAAATTGTGCTTCGTGAGAGTAAAAAATTTGGATTTACGGGAAGGCTATCTGCCTCCCATGGATGCAGGTGAAGGTATAAACATAGAAAGCGGATTCGTCATTAATGATAATGGTAAAGCTTATATTTACGTAACTAATAGCAATAAGCATACGATTCAAGTCCAGGTACCAGTACTAGAATTAGTGTCATCGGAGGAACTAATTCATAGAACAAAAATAAAAGATCCTAGAAACGATTCAAGTAAATGGGAAAAGAATCCCGAGCTTTCTAAGAGGTTGGGTCAATTAAAAAATAAAGACAATATAAAAGGAAATGATCAAGAGGATTTCTCTCTGTCGGATAAGATTGAGCTCCCAGTAGAGGCAATACCCCGCAGAGATACTGAAAATTCTTCAGAGAATATTTTAAATTTTTTGGAAAATGTAAAAGAAGAAATAAAAAATTGTATGGAAATAATTAAAGTCACTTGTGAAACTGGTTTGAAAAAAAATATATTGAGTAAGGATTGTAAAATTAAAGTAGAAGGAAAATTTGAGAAATTGCAACACGAAGCCCAAAGCCTTACGGAAATCTGCACGTCGAGTCTAACTGAAAATATCACTTGTATGGAACCTGTAAAGATAAATGTACCTAAAGAAAACGTTGTCTATTCGAATTTGATAGAAACGGAAAGAAATTGTAGTAATTGTGAGTCTCGCCTACGCTTCACAGGGGTGACTGTACCGACGGAACGGGCAGCGCTCGATGGAGGACTGAGGGAGCTCGATTCAGAATTTTTGGGAAATACTGTGCCTATGGAAAGGACAGAATCCCTTCAGTATTGTAATAACAGTGTTCACGGAAAAAGTGTTGTTTCTTTAGATTCGATAAAAGCAGAGACACCAATGGGGTATAACGGGTTAAGTAATGATGATTTTAATAAATGTATTCACGAAGAAAATGTTGTCTATCCAAATTCGATAGAAACGGAAGGAAATTGTAATAATTGTGAGTCTCGCCTACGCTTCACAGGGGTGACTGTACCGACGGAACGCGCAGCGCTCGATGGAGGACTGAGGGAGCTCGATTCAGAATTTTTGAGGAAAACTGTGCCTATGGAAAGGACAGAACCTCGGGAAGATATTAAAGATTGTACTAAAGGAAATAACGTTGTCTATCTGAGTTCGATAGAGATGGAAGGAAATAGTAGTAATTGTGAGTCTCGCCTACGCTTCACGGGGGTGACTGTACCGACGGAATGGGCAGCGCTCGATGAAGGACTGAGGGAGGTCGATTCAGAATTTTTGAGGAAAACTGTGTCTATGGAAAGGACAGAATCTCGTGAAGAAATTAATAATTGTGTTATTACTGAAAGCGTTGTCTATCCGAATCCGATAGAGACTAAATTATCAGCAGAAAATAAAATCAATTGTGTTGAAACATCGCATTTAGTAATGATGAAAGAAGATAAAGAACTTTGTTGTCAAGGACTTGTTGAAACCTTCGTACCTACTAAAATCGAATCAAATCAAAATACCAGTTTAAAAATTTGTGAATTATTAAAGAATGTACAAACGATCTGTACCCTTGAATCGTCAAAAGTAGAAAGTATTAAAAAAGATAAAAATATAGAAACAAGTTTCGAAACCCAAAAATATAATTCAAAATGGAATAAATTCATGGACATTTCTTTAATACGAAAGCTCAGTATATCAAATATTTCTCACAAAATTACGCCTTTTATACGCGAAAGATCGTGTTACGCGATATCTGAAACTGTAATGCACGATCGATATGACCAAATTAAAGAATTATTAAGACTCGACGAATTAAGTAAAGAAGAAAGGAAAAGTATTGAAACCCTCTTAAAGGAAAGCTCTCATTTATATCAAATACCGGGAGATATGTTAACGTGTACTACTATATTGCAACATCGAATCCCCACAATAGACGATTTTCCTATAAATACGCGAGGCTATCGGTGGCCTGAGTGCACTAAAGAGGAAATCGGGAAACAAATTGAAGATATGCTCGAAAAGGGAGTAATCATACCTTCCACCTCACCATACAATTGTCCTGTGTGGGTGGTACCGAAGAAAGCCGACTCTCAAGGTAATAAAAAATGGAGAGTAGTATTCGACTACCGATCACTGAATGAAAAGACAGTCGCTGATGCTTATCCCATACCAAATATTAATGATATATTAGATCAGTTAGGAGGCGCACAGTATTTTTCAGTTTTTGACCTAGCGTCGGGATTCCATCAAATTGAAGTTTCAGCTGAAGATCGTCATAAAACGGCCTTCACTACACCGCGTGGTCATTATGAGTTCGTTAGAATGCCATTCGGGCTACGGAACGCCCCTCCTACATTTCAAAGAGCCATGGACCTCACGTTGAGTGGGATCCTCGGGAAAGGCGTATTTGTTTATTTGGACGACATTGTTATTTATGCTCGCAGTCTCGAAGAACATGAGAATATATATCGCGAATTGATTAAACGACTAGAAGCCGCGAATTTAAAATTGCAACCGGATAAATGCGAATTTTTAAAAAGAGAAGTCGCGTATCTGGGACACATAATCGGGAACAATAGAGTTCGTCCCGACCCTAAAAAATTAGAAGCAGTACGTGAATACCCCGTGCTTAAAAATATCAAAAATATTCGACAATTCTTGGGACTAACAGGTTATTATAGGCGGTTTATAGAAGGATACGCCAAGATCACAAAACCCCTGACATCTCTATTACGTAAAGAAAATAAATTCAAATGGGGACTTGAACAACAAGAGTCATTTGAAATATTGAAAGAAAAACTTTGTACTGCTCCGGTCTTGCAATATCCCGATTTTTCTAAGCCATTCATTTTAACTACGGACGCGTCGGGTTATGCTATCGGTAGCATCCTCTCACAAGGAGAAATTAATAACGACCATCCATGCGCCTACGCCTCTAGAGCTCTGAGTGAGGTAGAAGAAAGATACGATACGTATGAAAAGGAAGCATTAGCTATAGTATATTTCATACTTCATTTTCGGCCGTATTTATATGGGCATTATTTTACTGTAGTATCCGACCATAAACCATTGCTATGGTTTCGACGGGCAACAGACGGTAATTCAAAAATCTTGCGTTGGCGACTAAAACTCGCAGAATACGAATACGATGTAGTATACAAAGCCGGGAAAACTAATGTCAACGCTGATGCACTTTCGAGAAATCCAGTTGATGAAACAACCGCGAATGACGGTATTTTTATTATTCAAATAAATCCCTTAACTGGCAACCGTACGAAGGCTAAGCATCAATTGACGGATGCAGAGATAAATCGATTATTAGAAGAACAATCTGACGATGATGAGGATATTATGGAAAATTACCAGAATCATACATTACGCAATTACGAAATAGATGAATGTAATTGGGATCGGAAATCTGTTGACTCTAACGAGCAGCCTACGGAACTTATTTTTCCTCATGGGTCACTCGAAATATCATCCGACCACGAAACGTTTCAGGCGCGTATAGAAGACGAGGTGGATTTACCTGATACTTCGGTAAATAACCCAGGTACGTTTGAGCCTATAGTATATCCAGAAACATCTGCAAGCAACACCTATTCTAGCCACAAAGAGTCGACGGAAGAAACTGTACTCGACGTTAGTAACCCCCGAAACGAAACGAGCGTGCTAGCTCAGAGAAAACGTACCCCTAAGCCTCTCGAAGTAAGCGATACCGAGTCCTCGAGCGACGAAGAACTCGAACTCGAAGCAACAAAAACTCGTGAGCCTCCCAAAGGAAGGATTATAGCCTCCAACATTAAACAATCACGCGACTTATTCCATACTCGTAGAGATAACCTGGTTTATTTTGTTTCTACCAAATGTGAACCTATTGATAGAGGAGCGATAGCACTCCGCGATAATAACGATTTTTCACATTTAAAAAATTTAAAGTTGAAAAAGCCTCAATCAATTGCAAAACGAAATAATAGATTCAATATAGCCCTACCAATCACCGACGGTTCCGGTGAAGGACCCACATTAATCCTAGGAAACATAGTAGAAACATTGAAAAATGCTCGACATTTAATCGACAAATTATCGCTCCCAACTATTAGTATCGCAAAATCAGATTTTATCTTGAATATACCTTGGGAAAATGTTATCGCACAAATTCGATTAATTTTTGCACAGAGTGAAGTAAAAGTTATTATTTGTAACGGGCTAGTTAGACAACCCCTCGTAGAAGATCAGGTAAAAATTATTGAGGAGATGCACTCTTCAGCTATAGGTGGACACAGAGGTGTCAGCAAAACATACAATAGAATCCGTCACGAGTATTACTGGAAAAATCTAAAAGCTGACGTTCAATTATATATTCAACGATGTTTACAATGTCAATTAAGGAAACTAATTCGCGTAAAAACTAAACAGCCAATGATCATAACGGATACTCCTGCCATCGCTTTTGATAAAATTGCTATGGATATAGTAGGCCCTTTACCGAAAACTAAACAGGAGAATGAGTATATATTGACCATTCAAGACCAATTAACAAAATATTCTGTAGCTATTCCTATACCTAATGCAAAAGCAGTAACTATTGCAGAAATATTTGTCAAACGTTTCATTTGTTATTTTGGATCGCCTAAGGCAGTGCTTACTGACCAAGGTAGCAACTTTTTAAGTAAATTCTTAAAGCAAATAGCGAAGTTGTTTAAAATTCGGAAAGTTAGAACCACCGCTTTTCATCCCCTATCCAATGGATCATTAGAAAGATCTCATCACGCACTTGGAGAATATCTCAAGCAATTTACAACGAAGCAAAGCGATTGGGACGAATGGGTCGAAATGGCTATTTATAATTACAATACAAATGTACACGAAGGTACTAAGCATACACCCTATGAAATGGTGTTCGGAAAAATAGCCCGAGTCCCCTCTGGGATGTCACCATCGGATATGGAGAAAATTGCTACATACGACGACTGTTTAACCCAATTAGTCACGCAAATTCATGATATACAAGAACTTGGTCGAGAAAATTTGATTAAATCCAAGGAAAAATCGAAACAATATCAAGATCGTAAAATAAATCCGATTGAATTTAAAATCGGCGAACCAGTATTTTTGTTGAAAGGACCTAAACCTGGAAAACTTGGTGACCATTACACTGGTCCACACGAAATAACAGCTATATTAACAAAAGGCAATGTACGTATTAAACTTCCAAAAAGAGACGTGATAGTACACTCAAATAGATTAAGGAAATCAAAAATTCCATTGTAAGATTCTATCTTTAGTGATTGTTGTTATAAAAATTTTAATGATAAAAATAACAATAATAATAGTAATAAATAAAATAAAATAAAGTAAAGGTTAGATTAAATTAAAGTTGATTCAGGAATAATAAAGTTTCATTAAGGAATATTTATTCAACTAGTAAAGTATTAACGCTATAGTAACAAACTTAAGAATATTAAAGATTTGCATCACTATAAAATTAATCAGTCACATTTATATGGAAGTATTAAGTTACACCCAAAAGAATAATAAATTAATAAATGAAAAAAAAAAAAAAAGAGAGAAAAAAAATTATATATATATATTTTTTAAAATTAATAATCCATATATGTTTTCCCTAATAGGTAACGATAAGAATATTGATCACAAGAATCAAGTATAATTTTAGGAAATATGGTATTTCACTTAAACCAACAGTGTGGAAGTATTACTATTAAGGAAAGGCCTGGCTTTTCAGTAGATCAAATATAGACCCTAGAATGCAGTAGT